>JARQZK010003020.1:0-17500 GCA_030704885.1 Cynegetis impunctata | reverse complement strand
TATATATATATTATATATATATATATATATATATATATATTTATATTATATATATATATATATATAATATATATTATATATATATATATATATATATATATATATATATTATATATATATAATATTTATATATATATATATATATATATATATATATATATAAAATAGAATACATATACCTATATCTATATATTTGATTTGTTACTTGCCTATGCCATACTTTCAGCAATAACAGGACATTTGAATTCGAAAAACGGAATTCATGAATAATTCAACAATTCGTCACTAAATTTCTGTCAATTTCCTAAGCTTCAGAGCTTCTTTTGAGATACAGTAGATCTCGGAGGCGATTATCCATCGACTACTACGGTTTTTTGAAAATAGCAAATTATAAATAGAAATAACTCCATTTTTTTCGAATAAAACATCCTAAATATTATTGCATCATGGAATGACATTTCGTGAGAGCTTCCTGCTGAAATAAGCTTTGTAGTGTCTACTACGTAAAGCTATCGAGATTTGTTGGAAAATAAGAAAATTAATAGAGTACTCTGTTTTCTGGAATTTAACACATCCATGGTACCTACATTCAATAATTGTATGAGTTTGATTGTTACAACTGAATTTCACTCTCGAAGAATGAGATGGATAGAAATAGCAGAGAGAACAAACAGCATGTATTCGTCTTGTGGTCTTTTATGGAGGAACAAATTGCACATAATTTCCTGGTATCGTAACTAGCCACCTTTTTCAAAATTATCCCTAAAAGTACTGTCACACTCACTGTCACGTTTACGTTGAAGATCATTGTCTTGTTCACTTTGGTCAATTTCATCTGAGAGCTGCTTGTTTCTTATTTTATGCATTCGTAGTTTCTTTCGTCTGATCAGCATCTTCTATTCCTTCACAAAACTCTTCACAAAAAGCCAACGTAAATATATCGAATTCTAATTCTAAATAAAGGCAGAGATAACTCATTAGAGAATACCCTGGGCCAAAGCGCTCCCAATATAATATACTCCCAAATTTCTCTTCTGTTGGTATCGCGTTATTAGTTGGGCTGGGTCACAGAGACCCCGTCGATAGCAGTTAAAGGTTAAAAAACAGAATTTATATTTACGGAGAATATTTTGGGACACTGTATGAATACAAATATTTTCACGGTATGCCTAATTATCAGACCCATAATTTAAAAAAAAAAGTGGATGGCTTGGACGAAAAATGATATGAAGCTTGCTAGCACCCCCAGGGTCATCCTGTATATATATATATATATATATATATATATATATATATATATATATATATATATATATATACATATATATATATATATATATATATATATATATATATATATATATATATATATATATATATATATATATATATACAGAACATTCTTAGAAATGATAATGTATTTAGCAATTATCAACATGGCTTTACAGTCAGCAGAAATACAAGTACAGCTATTTTTGAACTCATGCAAAATACAGTGAAGGCACTTGAGACGGGTGAAATAGCCATTTGTTGTTTCCGGCCCTTTCAAGGGCTCTTGATCGTGTTCAGCATGATAAGCTGTCGAAGGAACTGGAGGCTTGTGGTGTGAAAGATAACCAGCTCCGCCTATTTGGAACTTACCTAAAGTATCGTAGACAAAGAGTCCAAATAAAGATAGAATCGGAATCCTATACATGTGGTGACAAATATCTAAAATAAGGCGTGCCGCAGGGCAGTATACTAGGCCCTTTACTATTTATCATGTATATCGATGACTTACCTACTACTACTAATCTACCACTGCCATTGACACTTTATGTAGATGATACCATTATAATTTGACATTGAATATTACGAAAATGGAATGTGTATTGTTTCAAGCAAATATAACTTAGAGATTACCACAGAAGATCGCCACAGATCAAAATGAAGTAAATTTTTCGAATCTACTAAATTTCTTGGTGTATTTATTGATTCCAACCTTTAATGGAACCACCATATAGAGTTCATTGATAGGATACTAAACTCAGTTATATATACAATGACTGTTCTCAGAAGATCTGTGGACTTGGAAACACAGAAAGTCATACACTTTCAAATTTTCAGTCAATTATCTCGTATGCTATAATATGAGATAATAGCTCACATGCTGCACTCGTATTTATAAAGCAGAAAATGATACTAAGATCCATGCTTGGAATGAAATATAGACAGTCTTGCAGGAGCGTTTTTTGCTCAAACAATGTTCTAACTCTGACAGGGTTATACATATATCATATCCTGAAGTTTCTTAAAGACCGCAAGGAAATCTTTGAAAGCTACAAAAATCTCAACAACACAAGAAGAGTCAATCAATACATTAGCCCCTTATATCGTCTAACACTGTCACAGAATAATTCATTATATATGTGTATGAAAATATTCAATGTTTTACCCGAACACCTCCAGAGTTCACTTGATAACGGCAGGCAATTTAAGGGTAGTATTTAGGTACTCCTTTCTAGTCAATATGGAATCCTATAACATGGAAGGGTATCTGGAATACTGTAAACGTGGGAGTAACATTAGGTTAGCCTTATGTCGTTCCCCATGGATAAATAAAGAACAAAATGTATCTGCTGGCATGTTCTCTATGATATATACATACATATTTATTTATTTATTAACCGATGCAATAAAAGTTTGACCATATCGAGCGTGTTTTTTTAGAGGTTCACAACTTTGATTTGGCAGTACTGCTTTATTTGACAACCGATTTAACAGGTGATATGTGATTTTTGTTCAGTTTGGTTTGGCATATTATTATGGATAGATACACCAGAGCAACGCTTGCAAATTGTTGAAATTTTTTATCAAAATGATGGTTCTGTTCGTCGAACTTATCGTGCACTTCGTCCATTTAATGGCATAATCGTCCCTCAGAGCGGCAAATTCGAATAACTATGGATCGTTTTCGCTCCACGTTTACTCTGAATGATCATGTGCATCACGTAAGATGCCGAACAGTGCGCACCGAACAAGCTGTAGCCGCCGTACAGGAAAGCATTGAAGACCCAAATCAATCAATTTGTCGCCGTTCTCAGCAAATGGGGTTGTGTCCATCCACTTTATGGAAGATTTCAGGAAAGGATCTTGGTTCAAAAGTTTTTAAGATTCAACTTCTGCAGGAATTGAATCCAACCGACCATCGTGTGCGCCGTCAATTCGGCCAATGGGCTGAAGCGCAAATTGATATTGATTTCCATAAAAAAATTTGTTCACTGATGAAGCTCATTTTTGACTGAATGGGTACATAAATAAGCAGAATTGTCGCATTTGGAGTGAAGATAATGCACCATTACATCCACAGAAAATTTTTGTTTGGTGCGCTTTATAGGCCGGCAGTGATTCCTTCAAAAACGAAGATGGTCAGAATGTTACTGTCAACGGTGAACGGTAAAGAGACATGATAAGAACTTTTTTGGTTGATCAATTATCTGACATTAATCTTGCTGACATGTGTTTGCAATAGGACGGAGCTACGTGCCACACAGAGCGCGCTACAATTGATCAAAGAAAGTTTTGATGAACGAAAAATTTCACGTAATGGTCAACAATTGGCCCCACCAAGATCGTGTGATTTAACCACATGAGATTATTTTTTTTGGGGTTATATAAAGTCACTTGTCTTCGCCGATAAACCAGAAACAATTGAACACCTGGACATCAGTATTAAATGAGATATTGGCGAAATACGTCCTCAAATGCTGCGAAAAGTATGAGAGAATTGGAGTTCCATATTGCGCCTAGTACGCGCCAGCCGTGGAGGATACATGGCCGAAGTAATATTTAAACATTAATGCCATAAAATTATCTATTCAATAAAGCCAAATTTATCAATATTAAGATATATTTCTTAATTTTATTTTAATTCAAAGTTGTGAAATTCTAAAAAAAACACCCTTTATAAGTTGAAGGTTTTTTTTATGTGGAAATAATTATTCTTCGAAACTAGATAGAGCCCTTCCCTGTCCTAAAATTTCAGTCGTTCACCCTTTGAAGAACTATCGATTGCGTGACGTATCCAGGTGAGGCAGATGAAACCGGCAGAGGCAGCGTCACCCTCCGCGCCGCCCCCAGCTGTCACTCATTTTCGCGGAAAGAGTTGCTCCTCGCCGACGGCAAAGCTTTCCCTCTGATCGGGCGTAGGGACTTTGCGAAAGCTCCACTTTCGTTATTAATGATTCACTGCCACAGTTAACCCTTTTAGGTGAGAATTAAAAAGAATTCTTATGAACCTCATCGAAAATGCAGAAAAACAAAAACGGAGTTTCCGAAAGCGAAATGTTTTTATGAATTATCAGCCTTTGCACCCTTTCAGTAAGGATATTCATGACTTTTAATGAGTTATCTCCTCAAGCTGAAGGAGGAAATAAAAACATTTTTAAAAATTGTAGGTATGTACTTTCAAGTTTATCTATTGTAAAAAATGCGGCGTCTTGTATAATTTATCAGTAAGAGCTTCAAAGCTCATCTTATGTTATTCAATGGAGCTAGATCTACAAATAAAAAACTGTAACCTTAGCAGTCCAAAAGTCAGCTGTATTCGTGGTTGAGTATTTATATGTTCTTTAAAGGCAAGTTTCAACGCAGACGGAATGTCATGGATAAATATAATAATATTTCAATGAAAAACTATAGACATAAATATTTTCCAGAATTTCATATTGAAGTAGGAATTGGCTATTCATTATACTTTTTATATGATTCTGAAGTGGAGAATTGATTATAACTTGTAGGTACAAATAATCTACTATCTATTCGTTTATGATAATTAGGAATCGACATGAATGATTAAATAAACAAATATATGTATATATATATATATATATATATATATATATATATATATATTTATATATATATATATATATATATATATATATATATATATATATATATATATATATATAGATACCTTTTTGCCAAAGTAACGTAAAGTGACATATTGGCAGAAAATGAGTTTTCTAGTCTTGCTCCTGAGTAAACTCTAGATTAGGGATATATTACTGACAAATAATAGTAAGTCTAGTCTTGGTTTTTACCGCCAATTAATTGTTTTTATCAAAACGTATCTGACACTATTTTATTCAAATAACCTCAAAATCTAACGTAACTCACAAACTATGCCACCTTAGTATCTCAATTACATGGATGTTACCACCAGAGTAACGTAAATTCTGGTGAACCTGTGCAACTTACGTTACTGTTTGGCGGTTTGTTTACATATTAAGTTCAAGACACGTGTGTGCTACTGTGACAGAAACTATATAATTTGGTAAGTAAAACAGTTGAAAATTTGTTTATTTTTATTAAAACAAGTAAATAAAGTGAGATTATTGTATGACCCTTAATTGGCTTCCGTTAGTTTCGATGATTCCTATTAATTTTAAGATTCTAAGATTCTTGTTTCCAACCTCAATCTTGTTTTAAGTTTTAAATCTGGATTATTATTTATTCTGTTATTTTATTTTGAATAAATCAATAATAACATAGGGTCTTAGTTGAAATTGCACATTTCTAATACTACTTAATTGGAAATATCAGTTTCTTTACAACAGGTGTTACTAGATATTTTTTCGAATAAAAGCTAAATGAAGCATTTAGTTTACTTCTAGATGAAATAATAATTATGAATTCTCGCACTATGAAGATTTTTGCGACTCTCGAAAGCAATAAGAATTAGGCGAGGAATTAATTTCCAGTAAAACCAAATTAAAAATAACTAAGATCAAGCAAGCCTATTTCCAAAAAGCAACATCAAGTTTCAAAATTAAATAAAACTACGGTAACAATGATGAGTATGATCTATGCGTCGAAATAGACAATCGAGGTGGTGAGATTTCTATTTTTTATTTATTCATGCTATTTCTTTTCAAGTTTTTTCTCAAACAATTCAAAGTAACAAGTACTACATTTTATTCCGCAGCTTCTAATAATTTCACAATCACAACATTTTATTGAGAAAATAAGTTCTTTTAGGTAAAAGACGACAGCAGCACAATATTTCAGAACTAGAAATAATTTATAAACAGATGCTTCCTATCTCTGAGCTTAAAAAGAAAAATTTGGAAGAGTTGTGCAAGAAAAAGTCATTCCTGTCAGATTTGACAACGAGTACTTAAAACTAAAATGCAAAAATTCTATAAGAGACGAGTTTGCCGAGACAGACGAGGATGATGGTCTGGACGAAAATAATGAACAAGATTAAATTCAAGATTGCATGAATGTTAATTTTATAATAAGAATCATTGCATTTAGTTGATTTTATATTCTTTCATTAATAAATATAAATAATATTCATATTATTATTAATTATTTTTAACATTTCTAAAATTTTTCATTGTACTTCCGAAATGCTGTAAGTTTGGACAACTTCCCAGCAAAGTGAAGTAAGTGTGTATTTACGTTACAATTTATAATTTTGTTGAAATTTTATTTGGCTGCGAACAAAACGTAAGTACAAAATAAAATACTTGAAGTGAAAATATTCTTCAAACAAAATTATTTTTATTCATGTTAACCCCCCAGTAATATATTACAGTTGAATTTTAGTCTGTATCAGTGTCTATTTATTGCTTATCGAAAAAATACGTTTCCTCTAAAATGATGAAAATGTTACTTACGTTACTTTGGCAAAAAGGTATCGATATATATATATATAAAAACATTTAGAAACATTAAATTGTTTATCAAAATCAACCGAAATGATAGACAGACTGTTTCGCCCTTATTTGGGGCTCATCAGTATCATCCATCCATCGAAAGTGATGAACAACGAAATATTTCAAACGTTCTTATATTTTCCTTCTAGTAACTCAATGACATATGAATATGACACAGCCCCACCGGCGGAAACAAATGAACCACATCTTACAGATAGATGAAACATTTCGGCAACGAGAACTCGTACGTCCTGACACCCGAAGGTGGTTACTATATTCGCTAAGCAAGAGTATGGCCCTAAGAAGAAGATTGTTTTTAATATATGAAATTCTAAATAAACTTTTTTACTCTTTTAAATAGTTTCCAATTACCTACTCTCAAAGTAATATAATAATTCTAATATGAATGAATCTGGCTTTTCTAATTTGTTTACCCCCAAACGTTATTAATTAATTTCATTGTACCAGCCATTTAATTATACCTATAGGTAATTAATAGCGATAGGAACTTCATGTTCATGTAGCCTCTTTGATCACCGCATCAGAGTATTGAACTTGCAACTTGAAAACCATGTAAGGTACTCATCTTTTAATTCTTCTGCTAGTTGCGCACCGAGTGACACATGGAAGTGCGTCAACTTATTGTTTTCAGAAGAACATTTTCAGATCACTCCGATTCCGATATTCAATAATTAGCCATCAAGTCCGAAATTGTCTGGTTCCTTCCTTTAACACTGTTAAGGTAACGAAAGCTAATTGCTTCAAGAATTTGCTTCGGATGTATGAGAAAGTGGGTACCTACATATTTATTGAGAAATTCTGAGACTTTCATTCGTATGGCAAAAAATCGTTTTGATTAAATTTTATAACAGCATATATTTGGTAGAAGTTTACTCCTATTACATTATTAAACCCTTTTCATAAGATCTGTATTCAGCGACAATTTCTGTATTTTTATCTGATATGGTTTCTCTGGCCAGTTGGACAACCCTGATCTATTTGTAGTCTAAGATGTGAAAATGATTTTCTGAATCGGTTATCCTGCTGCTTTAGATTTTTGTGTTTTTTTATGTTGTGACTGGCACTCTCGAAGAGTGAACCAGGTGTTGCTAGTATTTCTACGAAAATTGTGAAGTATCAAAATTAATAATTTCGGGTGAATGGACTTAGACCTCTTACGTAAGATATGGAAATCATTGGATTTGATACAACATTGCTGGAGTATTCATAATTCATGCATAAAATTCAGTTTACCCGAAATTTACTCCCATTTTTTATTACCTTGGGAACAATTTCCGTCAGGCGAGCATGCTGAGCTGAAGGAACGGATTCCCTATTTTTCAGATTTGTCTATTCTGAGAAGTATTTGTGGGCATTGTGAGCAGGAACATTCGCATCAGGTCCTAATGCAAGGTCCCCATTAGGGTGTCATGTCTGCGCGGTGTAACAACTTGTCATATTCTCTTTACAACCCCGTCTTGAAAGCATTATTTTTAGAACGCCACTTAACTCAGCACCATCTAGCGTTATGCTTAGATGCGTGCTCAGGGCCGAATTCGTCTGGTTTGAGGGATCAACAGATATCATCAGAAAATAAACAATTGAATTCGATGATATGTATATCGGTTTTATAGTGAATTTTTCGAGAATATTTTGAAATATCTCTTCATATTTTGATGCGTAATGTTAGATAAAATTTAATTAATGCCACCTAAGATTTTGTCCTCATGAAATGATATTATGTCCAGCGAAAATATGAGAGAATTAGTAAAAAAAAGAAATTGGTTAGTCTGAAATCAACTTAAACATAAGTTGGTGATATTAAATTAAAAAATTCTCCATTGAAAACTCCGGACCACCGTTCGATCTGGAGAGCAATCTATATCACCATCTAAATCTACTTAAGAATTGTTGAAAAAAGTCAGGTAATGAACAGATAACGCTGAATTAATTAGATGAAAAATTCACATATATACATGAATAACCACAGAAAATGAGAAGAGGATTATCTGAATCAATTTGATTATACTTCCAACTGAACATAGTCGCATACAAATATTTTTATAGAAACTTGAAATCTTTAGTATTCTATTAATATAATGCACACACTGTTTCGTTTTGAAAATAAAAAAAATTTATTATATATATTATAACTTACTGATGAAAATATCTGCAGAACTACAAAATGACTAGAGGGAGAGATAAACATTTTCATTTTCGTATAGTATGTAGATCTTCAATACAAAATTAAATATAGTAACAATGGCAAGTGAACTAACAAGTGACTCAAATGAAATTGACAGTGCTAATAGTGAAAAATTAATTAGCGAAATAAAATTGAATACGTAAGTATTAGTTTACAAATATAAGTTGATGTACATGGTTTGTATTATTTATATAACTTACATGTGTACATAATATGTATTCTACACTCACAATACATTATTTTATTTTATTATTATATCAATAATTAGGTATATTATAATGTCGAATCCGAAGGAACTTCGTTCCTACCTGGTGTTCCATGACACCACATCTTTTTTCCAAAGTTTGAGTACTCTAATGAAAAACCCGGTAGTTTAATAGCCTAAGATGTCAAATTTCCCTGCACGTGTGGCAAATTCAATTATATACGCTCTACGCATCCAATGATATCATTATTATGTTCGGTTTGTCTACCAGAGGTCATGCCTTATATTTCATGATGAAATTTTGGTAATCTGAATGTAAACAAATATACCTATAAACGTTCAAAGCGACAAATCCTCATTTACCAACCATTTTTTCCTATTAAATATGATAGTAATCGTATCATCAAATGATGATAGATGTAACTCAGTTAGGATTTGTTGAGACTAAAAAGTAGTTTTCTCCTATGAACACTCTATTCCTCACAGTTGCTCATCATGAAATTCAATGACACAATAGCAAAAAGCTCAGATTTTATTATATCACTTCATCATCAAATAAACCAAGAAGACAAACGTTCCTAAATATTTTGATGTTGTCGCTTGTGGATTAATTCATCTAGCGTCTCTAACTATCCGCTGTTGCAGTCCAACCCTGATTTATTGCTTTGTGCTTACATTTTATATGTGATTTACCCCAACGAACTAGTACATATATCATGAGATGTAAGTGTAAAAAGCTCTATTTCCGTCTCGTTGTTTCGTATGACCTCGGGTATCTAAGAGTTGACTTCTTGAAATTTGTTTTGTAAATATGCAGTGAACATAAGCGCCAGACAACTGTACTGAATGACTTTCTTGAGTAGGATTTCTTGTTTACAAGCTTTCAGAAAGCAAAACAAACCGCCCAACCCCGAAAGTTAGTTTTTATTGTTTCTCTAGGGATAGTATCGGACCAATTCGAGAAAACAATGCATTTCATGAGATGAGAGCAAATTAAATTTTTTGATGGACTGAACTTTTTCTCTTAGAAAAATTGAAAGTTTTTTCAAAATATTGTATGTAGAATTTGATTCTCATTTTCTGAAATGAGTGTACGTAGGTTCATTCATCTTCAAAAGTAATTAAAGTGCTTAAAGAGCTACGAGGAAATGAGCTTTAACAAACTTTAACCAAATGAATGAACACTTAAATTTTTTTTATTTCTGATAATATACTGCACTTTTGATTACTTGTTCGTGTAACAATTTATATCGGATACTTCTATGAGAAAAATAAGATCAAATCTTTTACTAGTTGAAAGTTTTCATTGTAACTTATTGCCATAATATAAAATATTTCGATATCAGTTTCGAGTGTATTACAACTGTGAACTATAAATTGTAACCAACCTCCCTTTTGAAAGATATTTATGCCCTAGCTAGCAGGGAGATGGTTAAACATTTATGGGTTCTGGGTTGTTCTCAGGAATAATAACAAAGTAGGTAAAATGAAGGTATTTACTGTTTTCTTTCACTTTTACATAAGACTTATCTTTTTTTGTTTGTTTTATTCAATGTTTCCTCGACGATGGAGATTCCTCTTTGGATGGATTGTGCTCTTGATTTCTGCCCTATTTTGTAACTAGGTTCCTGGTAGCTCCAGATAACGTGGATTTCAAACTTCCAATAACGTGGATTTCAAACTTCCAATAACGTGGATTTCAAACTTCAGATAATATGGCTTTTAGCTCTAACCAAGGTTAAACTCCAGACCAAGTGGCGTCTATCAGACGCCACAGATACTTAATAAATTTAATAAACCTTAATACAGTATTCGTTTACTAGGTATGAATATAATTTTACTCTAACTTAACACTTCAACAGACACTTGTCGAAAGAGAGCGATGTTCTCCGTGCTACGTGCAAAATAAGACCCTGTCTAGATACTCTCGTTCTACGCAACTCCTTAATCATAGAGGAAACAAAAGTGACGTATCGGTTATAGATAGCGTTAATCACGGTACCTATTTCAGTGCAGAATGCAGTGGCTGTAGTTACGTGGAGAATTTACACGTTACAAAATAATATTATTGAAAAACTGTTGGCGCTTCGTAACAAGATATATTATAACGTTCTTAACTCATATTTATAACTTATGATACTGAAAATGAAAGTATCAAAAAATAGAAAACCATGTTTCAAATTTAACTTTTCAGAATGAAAATGGTTTCTTCTGTGTGAATAAACGAATTAATTTCCATTGATTAGTTCAATTGAAGGAAATGGAAGGAATGGAAACCTCAGAACACAAGGCCGAAAGGGCGACCCAAGAAAAGGTGGATAGACGATGTGGAGGAAGATCTAAAAGCTCTGAGAATAGGAAACTGGAGGAGAATAGCGGTGGATAGAACCAGATGGAGGAACATAGTTGAGCATGCCAAAACCCACCAAGGGTTATGAGCCAAAAGAAGAAGAAGAAGTTCAATTGAAGCAAGTGAGATTCGTTAATTATTATTATCATATAGGGAAAAAAGAAGTTAAGTTTAATATGTAAAAAAAGTTGGTCTATTTGAGAAAATGGTTGATAGTTGAGTAAAAAGTATTCAAGAAGATTCTTCGTATTTAAACGTGCTAAACGAAATATGGCTTTTCATTCAAATACGATCAACCGAACTTCGGTAATATTATCCACTTCACTTACCTACTACTAGGTACTCAAAAATGACAACTTAAATTAGGTATATAGAATCATCTCCTTCTCATCATCAACTGTCTAATGAAAATAAAATATATTCAATTCCAAAGAAATCATATTTTCCGGTGATGAAGTGGGTATGTAATTATGTATATATGAGACATAGTTAACTTTTTTCCGAAAAATCAGTTTTTATGATTTCATAAATCATATACTTCATTGAAGTAGGTATAGCTATAACGACACGTCTACAATTATTGAAGAAAGACAGTTTCACCTCTCAATATTAGTTAGATGAGTTAGTTCAGCTTTCATGACTTTTTGGCCTCGTACGAGAGCTGAAAAATGTCTAATAAAAAATATGACATACTTTAAAATTATGAATAAATTGTTTGAGTTTGAATATCTCTCTCAAATTATTCGATTCAGCATCATCAATCACTTTTATATAGAAACTATTGATCAAATAGGTAGAACAGTAGTGACAAAAAATGGACAGTCCTCAAAGTCTTTCGATTGAACCATGGAATATAATTCTATCAATCTATGCTACGTCTAATCAGTAGGTCATTATTTGGGAAGCATTACACGCGAAAATATTAAAAATGGTCAATTAATCTCAAAGAAAACTACAGCTTCAAGAAATTCATAAACACGCGAGAGAGTAGTGCTCTGTCACTAAGGTCCTGTTTTATTTTTATACTTTTTTCATTCAAATGTTTCATTCTATTAACTCCATATAAACAGGCTGTGGAGGTGAGAAAACCATGAAATCAACAAAATAATATAAAATCTCAACGTTATGAAAGAGACTTGGAACCCCCAAACAATAATTTTGTAACCCACTTACCAAACTACAATCCTCTAACGGAATCTGTGAAGGTGCACAAAACCTCAAAATAAGAAATTTCCCCATAAAAAAAGGCGGCATAAAAGAAAAAAGTTAATGTCAAAATGGACATCTCTCACACCTCAGCCTAATCCACGTATACAAATTCTTAACCCCCTTACTCAATTTGGAAGGAGTATTGAGTGCAAAAATCCTTCAAAAACTGGTTGAGGTTGTTACCGAAGAATTTGGGTTGTCTGTGCTTGAGTTTGTTGGATTGATTGTTGTGCATAGTATACCTTGCAAAGATTATTATCAGTCATATATCGCACAAATTTACCAAAACTTAGATTAAAGATGAAAAGCACACAAATATGCGAAAATACAAATTACAAGACTAATCAAATATACAAATAAAGAGAATCATAATTTCAACTTTAATTGCAACAAAATTTTAGAAATAGAAAAAATCAGAATTGCCGTCAAATACCTACTGCATATTCGAAAAAAAATTACTAAGGTATTATGATAGAACAGATGAACAATATTTAACTACAATATATAGAGATTCAATTTATGTAACACACAATATGAATCAAAATACAATATGTAATCCAACAAACCCAAGCACAAACAAACAAACATCCATTCAACTAACCAACTGTTTCTCCAATAAAACAATATCAATTACAGATTTAATTTTGTCAACAACATCCATATCTCCCGAACATCCAACCAACGATGAATCACCTATCGTTTTTTCTAGAATAGGTATAATTTAGAACAAGGCTGCCCAACCTTATTAACAGTCGGGCAGAAAGGACGATTCAAAAATCACAGGCGGGCCACTGACCACTGACAGTACAATTAAAATAATAACATAAACAGCATATTCTGCTATTTAAAGAAATACAATTAACAAAATTTAAAATCAAACTTTAAAATTGGCACAATCAATGTGATTTCTGAATTTTTTTTTGTTTCAATAATTTTCCTATATTAGGCGTCAAATCAGATGTTGACAGACACAACAATAAAATTTATTTTTTATATAAGTAATTCGGATTACAAACATATGTTGAACCGAAACTACTTAGAAATTGGAAGGCCAGGTTAGTTATTGCAGGAAAATTTTCTTTTGGTACCAGTTTCCAAAAATCTACAAATTCTTCTGAAGAAGTTTCTGACTTTGACAATATTTTTTCTGAAAAGAGTTTTTATTGCAGAATAATTTTGACGATTTGTGAGTTTCAACTGAATATTAGCAGAGGATGACTTATTATTTCAGTCAAACTGTTCGTAAAAGGATTCACAAAAATTTGTCAATTTGTTTTTATACTTCGAACTCCTGGAATCTGCTCTGAAACGACATTAATGAGCATCTAATTTTAGATTCCTACTTAGTACAATGGATAGTGTCGATATTGAGCTTCTCTTTCATTTCTTTGAGTGTAGGAAAGTGGGCAATATTTTCATTGGCTTAATTCATTGAAAACAGATTTAATTCAGCTTTGAATCCTCTTATCAAAGTAAGCAAAGTCAGAAGCGCGGTCGGAAGTGAACAACTTTTTCCTTGTAATTTGAGATTTAAAATATTGAGGTAATTGATAATGTCAACAGTAAATGCAAAATCACTCAACCAGGATTCTTTTTTCAGTAAATCAGTTTCCAAATGAAACACCCTTTCTTCTTCTAAAATTCCAACACCTGCTCTCTCAAAGTGAAGAAATTTTTCAACATGATTCTCTTTGAAAACCATCTCACAACGCAGTACAGTTGTAACTCTACATATTCGCTGATATATTCTTCAAATAAAAGTTTATTCGAACAATTGAAATTTGTTACTTAAAATATGCTTTGGGGCTGTTCCCAATTCCAAAACAAGAGAACTCCCATACAATCGTACAAAAACTTTATAGAAAGAACCTTAGTTTAAACCAGTAGTAGTAACTTTAATTATTCATGTTTTTATATATTTTTTATCAATCGAAAGAAATGAAGTAAACGATGTATGATCAGAAGATATTTTTCCCTTCTTTTGAGTCGTGGCGATTCGCCCATAAACTTATTCGATTGATGTTTTTCCATCATTTCAAACTCAGAAATATATTCATGGGAAATGAGAAATTTCTCTCTGAAATTCACAATACCTGTCCACCCATACGTCCGAATAAACGTTAATTACGCGCGAACGTAAACCCTATAAAGAACACGTTGCATTCAAAACTAACGGGCCCTATCGTTAAATAATGAATGTTATATCGACGCCGCGCTGATGATGATCTAACGGTAACATTTCCTGATTTTTTCCTGCGATCGCGCGGCTTTTAACATCGCTCGGTACGTCAGTAAATAAACAAGGAATTGACGTTTTAATGCGTGGGCGGCGACGTTGTTTATCATCGGGAAACGACGCTGATGTGGACGTCGAACGGTGAACATTCACACGCTGAATGTGACTGATTACTCTACAAAAAATTATTGTTATGTGGAAGCATGAGTAACGATACTGTTCGGCCATAATTGATCGAACTCAATCGAAAAAAATAAATAAATTTTTAACATTAGGATATTATTCTCCCCTTTCACTTTTATTTCTCCGATTATATAACTCATGAATGAATAAGCCAATAGAATCCTTGAATTTTGCATAACTACTGCGTATTGATGAGTGAATATACCCTTGACGATGTGATATAATCGTTTTGGTGTTTCGCCTCGTGTCAAAATTTGAATGTTTTCTCATATTGACGGTGTTTTGACGCTTGTCAAAAATAGTTATTTATGTACCAAGTGCGTTATATAGATCCTAACGTTAGGATCTAGTAACGCACGTGGTGCATACAAGATTTTAATTTTCACGAAAAAATTATTTTATTATAGGTAATGAAAAATCGATTTTAAAATCGGTTCATTGCTCCTAATACGTTCCATTTTCCTTCTTATAGTAGGCATCTCATTTGTTGATATTTTGACGTTTGTGTATATTTTTGTCGTCATATTAAGTGAATGTCATTGCTGCTTTCTTTGTGTAGTTTTATAGAAATAATGGAAATGAAAATGAATTTACCCAAGAATATCATAGAAAATGCAGTCAAAGCTGCGATTAATTCATTGCCGGAGAAATCCAGAGTCGCATAAGACAAGGATTATGAAGTATTTAATCAATAGAAGTTGCTTCATTTCTCCTCGTACAATGAGCGAGAGGGAAAATAATCGTTATACTGACCCCGTCACTCGACGTATTTTGTCAAAACATCGCAAAATACGTCAGGTCATTTGGAAGTATAATCGTTTATTTTCGATACTCTTGTGATATTATAACTGAAAATAGTTTACTAGTGCAGAGTATCGAGTATGGGCTGTGGTTTTCGAATCCGTTTTATATGTAATATGCATACATAAATTTAGTTGTCTTTTTTTTTAGCAATAACAGACCATTTAAGTTAGAAAAACGACTTTATTGAACAATTTTGTCATGAAATTCATGATTTTTTCAAAACTTTTGATAGATTGAAATTAATTGAGCGTTTATTAGTTTAGAAAAAATTGAAAAGTCAAAAAGACAGATAACTCTGTTTCATAAAAAAAAGTTCTATGGGAGTTCTATAGTTTTGGAGTTGGAAACAGCCCCAAAGCATATTTTAAGTAACAAATTTTAATTGTTCGAATAAACTTTGAGGAAATTCGAAGAAACAATTTCAGATTTTGGTTATGCGCGGTTAAAGAATATATTGAATTATTTCTTTTTAGGCATATGTTCCACGAAAATAATTGACTATTGAACTGTATCGAAAGTCAACAGTAAAGAGAGTGGACACCAATTCTCGAAAAAAAATTTTTATTTCTCAAGTGTATATAATATATGCCGGGTGTTAAAAAACAACGTTTCAATATTTTAAGTGCTGATTCTAGACCTCAAAATAAGTATATTTATAGTGTTTTACAGAAGATGATCCATATGACCACCGTTCATTTCAATCCAGAAATTACATCGTCGCATGAATGAAATATGTACTCTTTCGAAAAGACCTGGCTGTGTTCGAATCGTTTGACAGGATAGTTCAATCCGATGTTGCAACTCTTCGATGTTATTTACTGACGTTGCATACACTAAACTTTTCAATTAACCCCAA
Source organism: Cynegetis impunctata (assembly GCA_030704885.1). Taxonomy (NCBI): domain Eukaryota; kingdom Metazoa; phylum Arthropoda; class Insecta; order Coleoptera; family Coccinellidae; genus Cynegetis; species Cynegetis impunctata. The sequence goes on along the minus strand of JARQZK010003020.1, from coordinate 747 downwards.
ATACAAAAGTCCAAAGGAGTCAAATCGGGAGATCTAGCGGGCCATGGCACTGGGCTTCCTCGTCCTATCCATCTTCTGGGAAATGTTTGATCTGAATGTTCCCTAACAGCAAGCGTATAATGTGGCTCCATCTTGCATAAACCAAATATTCATCCACTGATTGAAAGGTACCAAGTCTAGAAAATCGGGCAAGGTATTTTGAAGAAAGTTGAGGAATGCGGCTCCTGTTAAATTCCGTGGTAAAACTACTGGTTCTAACAAACGATCTACTAAAATAACTAGCAAGATATTTATACAGAAACGCTGTTGATGCCTGGATTCATGAATGGCGTGTGGATATTCATCCGCCCAAAAATGGCTATTATGAAAATTGTTCTCCAGACAAGGGGGCCACTTATTCCTACTTCCGCTGAAATTCTTCTTAAACTTTTACCGGGACTTTCAGTCACAATATTAAAATTTTGCTCTTCAACTCTTGGAGTACTTACAGATCCTGGACGTCCAGTATCACGAGCGTTTTTTTTAAGGAACCAGTTTCTCTCAATCTTCTAAAAATTTGTGAAGGAAGTTGACGATCGGGATAAGCCTCTGCATAAAGGCGATGTGCCACAGGACCACACGGCCATACATGAAAACCACATAACTCATTTCAATATTAGAATAAGGCATTTCAAATTCAGAAATAATAACTTTTTCTTAACAAACACCGGTGAGAAAGAAAGTAAACAACTTCGAATCGGATGCAAA
>JARQZK010003019.1:137500-204095 GCA_030704885.1 Cynegetis impunctata | reverse complement strand
TATAGTAAAGAAACAAAAATTGTTGCGGAGCCCTTTTATTGTTGAGAGTCAGGATCCTCCTCCGGCATGATCCCCACACTGATATTCAGTCATCGGGATCTGACATAGAAACTGAGCTTATGTGGTAATGTCAAAATATGGGTCTTCAAAAACAAATTAGAACACGGGTTATTATGAAAGTTCTGGAGTTTTTCATAACAATGTAAGTTTCAAGTAAAATTGTGAAGCCATGTGAATGTAAAAACTTACTCTAAGGAAAATACCGAGGGTGATAGATTGGAAAGACATCGTACAATGTGAGATAAATTGAGAGGAGTCGAGAACTGGTATAATCAAATTTAATGCTTTCTGTCTATTCATTTCTCACTTCAGAAAAATACCGCATAAAATGAAGAGTTTGCAAAATCAGAGTTTACAGAACGAGGGAAAATTTTAAAACATCTATCAGAGTGCACGATAAATGTGGAAAAATATACACATATCAGCCAGTCATTCTCGCACACATTAAGAGACAAAAGGAATTAGTGGAGACCCATAAACCCAGAGAAACCAGATCAACAGTTCTCGAATGCACGTTCAGAACAAACTGCTTTATATGTGGATTATCAATTATCAAACAACTCCTGCTTTGCGAAATGTTGTGTAACAGGTACGCGATTTAGCTGGTGGGTGGTTTGAGACAAAGTGTAATGAAGGACGCACGAGATCGTGATGATGATTTTGGGGTTTTTCGCCAAATTGACCATCAGGCCCGTATCCAGAAATTCGTTTCGGGGGGGGGCCCAAGAAGCAAATCATGTAATGAGCGTACAAATAAAATAATTATGGGTTTTTCATAAAAACTGTTTAAAACTGCCGGGCCCCTCCCCTGGATACGTGCCTGTTGACCATATACCTGATTTGGTTACATATGAAGTGCAATATCATAAAAAGTGCCGAATAGAACTTATTGGAAAACGAACATCATACACAGACGGGCAACAGAAAAGACGTGGACCATGTGCTAAGACAATTGATGTAGTTATGCAGCATATATATACATGCATGGAAAAAAGTGATGATGAGTGTCAGTTCTCAATGGAAGAACTGATGGCCCAAATAAAAGAAGACTACAAACCAGATCAAAGGACAGTGAAAGCTTCAAGGAAAGTATGGCGATGACATACTGTTCACCTTTTCAAAGAATAAGCAGACTGTGGTTTTTCCCAAAAATATAGAAGAGAAAATATTGAATGACGCATTTCACCAAAAAAAGTAGCTGAATTTTAGACATTTCAGAGTGAACACCCTGTAGATGTAAATTTTTGGATCATAAATGCACTCAAAGAAAAAGATAAGTTTAAAATTTGTTCACTTACCTATACTATAATACACTGTGTAAAATAGTCTATAGTAATAATTTGAATTTAAAATAAAATTATATATACTACAAAAACAACAAGTATGTATATAGGAATAGCTGGGCGAGTCTTCCAAACAAAAAAACGTTATTTATAATGTAATAAATTGTTTCAACAGTTGAGTATCACAGCAAGGTCGATTTTCGCGTAAACGGTTAATGTCACTAGATACGGACATAAGGCAATTTTTCAGCGCGCTCTAACGGCAAAACGGTTAGCCTTACAAGAAAATGTTTCTTATAAGAAATGCAGAAAATTTTATCTGCTTCAATTTTGTATGGAATGAGTTTGTCAAAAAAATAATTCCTTTTTGAGATATAGGCCGAAAACTGAAAAAAGTGCCAAAATTTGGTCAAAAAGTGCCCAAAAATCAAAGTTCCGGCCAAAATTTTTGCCAGCAAACTTCAAATTCGTATTCAGCGACCCAAAAAACATAAAGGGTGAGAAAATCAAAACTATAGCAAATCTTGTGTCTGAAAATCCTAATATGCCTAGCCTAATTATAGTCCAAATAATTATTAATGAAAATTATGATCGCTAGGCTCAGAGAAAGTCATCATCAGTCATCTTTCGCATAGAAAAATTATTCAGTTTGTGTTGGTTTAATGATGATTTTGAATTATTGACTGTTCTGTGATTGACATATTAATGAGAACTCATTCATTTTGAATTGGCTGTTGCTAAAGGTCAGTTTCGTTTCAATGCAAGAAATCAATATCATTCATAGGAAATGAAAACAAATATGTGTTTTGATAAAATAATATTCAATAAATAATATACATGACTCAGATTGAGAAAATGACATACTCATATTCAATAACATTTTTTTTAGAAATAAAAACAAATATATTCTAATCCAAAACTTACGGATAAATCAGTTTGGAATTTTCATCGAATATGATTGAATGAGTATTTTGGTAAACATTCATTGTACAATGTATACAATACATATCAAAAAACATACGTTAACAATTTTTTCACAATAAAAAACATTTCTTAACACAAAGCCAAGATTCTGATAAAATAAAATGAAACCCATTGATAAATTCCCATACTTGGACATTAAGTTCTTCATTCCCCACTAAATACAAGTAGTATTTCCTCAGGCAGTCAATATTACGTAACTGCTAGGAATGCTTCCTTTCAGTTGATAAATCTTGGAAGAGTGAAAAATTTTATTGTAACCTTTCGCTTTTACCACAAGAAGTATCACCAATGAATGAAATATTCCTAGGTCAATGAGATGGTAACGATTACTCTTGCTTGTGCATATCTGTACAATTTCTGATACCGCTTAGATACCAGCTAACATAATGCGCGGATCTTCTACAGCATCCTTGATTTTACGAAGGAAAAAGACTGCTTCACGTCCATCGATGAGTCTATGATCATATGTCAATGCAACATACATCATCGGTCTGATAACAATCTGAAATAAATTGGAAAGAATTTGTCACAACATATGAAATATCCAGTATGACTAACATAACAAAGTGATTACTTTTTTCCATCAGAATTAGTATAGAAAGCCCAACAAAAAAGATGGAACAAATGGTGTGAATAGAAATAATGAAGAAATTTCAGTGGAATTTCATTAAAAATTATCTTCAACACTGAAATATCATAAAGTAATTGTCACAAGGGGCCATCCATAAAGTACGTCACACGTTAATGGGGAGGGAGGGTATCACCGAAGTGTGACATCGTGTGACAAGGGGCATGGGGGGGTCTATACTTTTGTGACGTCACATGTTAAAATTTAAAATACTAAAACGCAAAGTTTGGATGTGAATTAAAAATTTTAAAAATTTACGAACTTGATCTATATTTATTAATAATTTAGCATTCTCGCTATGCGATAATCTCTCATGCAACGTCATTTAACTTCTAGAGCGGCGTTGTAATGCAAGTGAGACACTCAAATTCACGAGAATTTTGAATGGTAAGGATTTAAATAGGTTTAAGGCTGCGGTTATATTCAAATTCAGAACGAAAATGAAGTGCCTGATTTACCAGTAATAGCTGATATAAAATAGTGGATCCAAAGTCCATGGACACTCGATAATTAAGTTTTTTATCTTTAATTAATATAATTAATCGTTTATTATTTTCTAACTAGTCGTTTGTTTTTTCGGTTTTATGAAATGTTGGACTTTATGTTGATTTTATTAGATTATTTAATAAAAATAAGTAAAAAATGAAAATAGCTGTTTTCTCTCGATTATTTTTAAATACATACATAAATTTAAAAAATGTGTGACGTCACATCAGGAGGGAGGGGGGTTATAAAAATGTGACAACCTGTGACAAGGACGGGGGGAGGGGTTCAAAAGTCCTAAAATTCGTGTGACGTACTTTATGGATGGCCCCCAACTGTAGGAAGTTTATTATTAAATATTTGAAAATATTATATTTTTTATTTGCGCTATCCCAAATAATTAATTTAAATATTTGGGAGAAAGGTTTGCTAGGATAATATATAAATTTTGTTTTTATCTTAATGTCGTTTCACTATGTCGAAAATGTTCTAATTTTTATTGCACACACATTCAGTTTCCCGACTTTCATTAATACCTATTCGTAAATAATTGGAGATGTTGAAGTTTACCAATAAATAAAATCATAATATTACAATTCCCACCATAGATAGTTTTAAAATATAGACACTCAACCAACAAAATACGTAACAAATATTAATGTATCATAAATTGTGCAATTTATTCATGAACTAAGTACTTCCAATATTTTATTTTTAAATCAATCATAAACACATTTTCCCATTGGCAAAAACAATTCATTGAAACTAATTTTAAGTTTGCTAAAATAATTTTAATTGTATTATACAGGGTGATTCACAGTGGATGGCACATTAGACGTTTCTGGTGAACCATACAACGGATCACTTTGAAAATTCAACGGAGGGCATAATCGGACATTCTCTACCCAACTAAAATATTTTCGGTAATGCGGTGTTGCCACTTCTATAAGAAAGTAGTAGCAACTTTGATTTTTCAAATGGAACCATCTGTATATTATATTATTTTTAGAATCTCCAACAATTTCCTAACAACTTTCCATAATATTTCCCTATACCTATCTGTTACCGTTTTCGAAATAAAAATTATTTTCTTTTTTTTTCATCGGAAATCAAGACCTCTAAAAACTCTGATATCTTTGAGCTAAGAAATACAATGATATCGCAATTTCGGATTAAGTTTGTTAATACGTATGGGCTTCCTACACTTCAGCCTAATCTCCGTTATTTCCATACAGGGTGGTCAAAAAATACAGATATTTCGTTAGCTTGGAAAAGTGACTATAAGTTGGTTATTTCAAATGGAATAACCTATATATTATTACAAATTCGGAAAGCTGCTAGAATTTCCTTTTTATCTATGTATATCATACCTATACCTAACTAGTCAAGTTTCGGACTTATGAGCACTTATTTGTGAAAATGTTCCTTGAACATGGTATCCCCTTGGTATTTGCTAAGCATGTCATGATTACCTACTATTTGACAGTAACGTTGTGACAATCTACTAATAATATCGAAACTTTCATCACTTCAGAAGTTGGAAATACCTTCAGAAACGATGGAAAAAATTTATTGAAATGAAGTTCTTATGAATTTGTTTATTATTTTTGGACAGTGTGATAAAATTATCAGCAGGACATGTAGAAACAATTTCAAAATGTTTGGATCAACTTCAAAAGCAATAAGAAATGTACATCGGCCCGTAACTTCCGAAGACAACCAAATTAATGTCCTATCATATTTTCACGCATTTCCGGAGTCATCGATAAGAAGTGCTGAAGAAGATTTTGGCTTAAAATATTCATCTGTTCAAAGAATCTTGCAAAGACATAACATGCATGATTACAAATTCACCAAAATTAAAGCAATGAAGCCTCAATACCCTCAACAGAGAGTTGAATTTTGTGAAATGATGTTGGTACGCATTCAAAAAGATCCATTTTTTTAAAAATGAAATGATTTGGACTGATGAATCAAAATGTTCAAGAGAAGGAATTTTCAATAGAAAAAATTGTCATTTTTGGTGCAGTGAAAATTTCACAAAAGAAGCCGGATATCATTCGTATAAATTTCTTGAGGTTCATTGGATGTAGATTCGGATACATTTCATTGAGCTTTCTACATGTCCTGCTGATAATTTTATCACACTGTCCAAAAATAATAAACAAATTCATAAGAACTTCATTTCAATAAAATTTTTCCATCGTTTCTGAAGGTATTTCCAACTTCTGAAGTGATGAAAGTTTCGATATTATTAGTAGATTATCACAACGTTACTGTCAAATAGTAGGTAATCATGACATGCTTAGCAAATACCAAGGGGATACCATGTTCAAGGAACATTTTCACAAATAAGTGCTCATAAGTCCGAAACTTGACTAGTTAGGTATAGGTATGTTATACATAGATAAAAAGAAAATTCTAGCAGCTTTCCGAATTTGTAATAATATACAGGGTATTCCATTTGAAATAACCAACTTATAGTCAGTTTTCCAAGCTAACGAAATAACTGTATTTTTTTGACCACCGTGTACTGAAATAACGAAAATTGGGCTAAAGTGTAGGAAGCCCCTAGGTATTAACAAACTTAATCCGAAATTTCGATATCATTGTATTTCTTAGCTCAAAGATATCAGAGTTTTTAGAGGTCTTGATTTCCGACTAAAAAAAACGAAAATAATTTCTATTTCGAAAACGGTAACAGATAGGTATAGGGAAATATTATGGAAAGTTGTTGGGAAATTGTTGGAGATTCTAAAAATAATATAATATACAGGTGGTTCCATTTGAAAAATCAAAGTTGCTACTACTTTCTTATAGAAGTGGCAACACCGCACTACCGAAAATATTTTAGTTGGGTAGAGAATGTCCGATTATGCCCTCCCTTGAATTTTCAAAGTGATCCGTTGTATGGTTCACCAGAAACATCTAATGTGCCTGTATATTATGCATTGCCTCAAACAGGAAATGTAAATTAGAAAATTATTATCAATAATTGTATTCTATTTGACGGGATTGACGAGATATTTGAATATATTCAATTACACAAATTTGAGGTCGACCATACGTCAAATAATCATATTTGCTTTCAATTATTTTTCAATTTATTGGCGCTCGCAAAAACGTAGTAGGTACCTGACAAATTCGCCAAAATCGTTCAAGTACTGCTGCATCATTTTAAACCTTCCCTATTACAATAAATGTTTTGAGATGAGCAAATTATAGAAAAAGAATGAACAATTAACAATGTTCATATCAAATGCACGTGGCAATCAACTTCGGTTTTGAAAAACATTTTCCTCGATTTATGATAGGAATGTAACTATTGTTTTGTAATTATTTTGAAAGAATGAAAACTAGGAACAATTTTAATACATAGAAATTATATTTTTACCTGTCCATTCACCACAACAGGTCTATCTTGCGTCTTGTGCATTCCCAAGATGGCTGACTGAGGAGGATTTATAATGGGTGTTCCGAATAATGAACCAAAAACACCTCCATTACTGACAGTGAAAGTACCTCCATCCATGTCTTCAACAGCTAAGCTTCCTGCAAATAAAAAAATCTGGTTAACTGAGGATAATTATGGAAATAATGAAAATAAATGTACTTATTGTAGGGGCATTTGAATCATGTGTAGATAAAATAACAGTCCAATGGTAAAGGCTGAATTTTTTAAAACACTTCTAAAACATTTCCATTAATTAAGGCTTAACAGACTGAAATGAGAACGTTATACATGTTGTGATGAAAATTAATGTATCAGGTTATTACCACTTATATAGACAGATTTTCTATGGTTATGCTACTTATTTTGATTAAAGAAACATTTTCCTCCCCAAACTTTTAGTTTTCAAACAACTGAAGGATATAATACTCTTAAACTATAATACTAAATATTTCTAAATAATATTAGAAATTTTAAAAAAATATGGTATAGAAAACATACATCAAAAAGCAATCATCAAGCTAATGAAAAGGTCATAATTACAATTTATTAATTAGTAATTAGGGGAGCTATTTGAATGGAAGACGCCAGAGGGTCAGGGTCGGTAATGAGGTCAGCAATACAAAAAACATAATATATGGAGTTCCTCAAGGAACCATTTTAGGTCCTATTTTGTTTTTATTGTATATTAAAGATCTATTCTATGTTAACCCCCAGTTTAATATCGTAAGTTTCGCGGATGATACTCTGATTTTCTTCAAGGCTTCGACCTGGAATTTAGTTAAAGAAGCAGCTGAGAGGGGTTTTGCAGAGGTTCTTGAATATTTTTTTTAAACAAAAAAGCTTAGTGTCAATGTGAACAAGACAAAATTTATGCCATTCACAAGTTTCAGATCTAATCTGCCCCATTTTGATTCACTCTCAGTGAAATTGAGTAACTCTAATATCTTTAATATTGAATCAACTGATATCAAATACTTGGGTATAAAGGTGGATAGTCATTTGAGATGGGACCATCATGCAAACTTCATTACTGGCAAATTGAGATTGCTGCTTAGTAAGTTTAAATCTCTAAGAGAAATTTGTGATGTAGTAGAACTGAGAAAAGTTTACATTGCATTGGCAGAACCACATCTTAATTATGGAGTACTCGTTTGGGGGGGATTGGCTGATTTGTATTACAAGCAACTGGAAATTATCCAAAAATGGATACTGAAGATTATCTACAGAAAACCCATCACCTACCCCTCGTCCGAATTATTCAAAATAGCAGATTTATTCACTGTTCGACAGCTTCATGCACGTGCTTTGCTCATGTATCAGCATAAAATAGATTCACCAAAAAAAAGCAGACAATTAATTCCTCTTCCTAAACCTAAAAAGACCATTGCTTTGAGATCTTTTACTTACTTGTCACCGTTACTGTATAATAGTCTCCATTTTGATTTTAAGAACACTAAAGGTCAATCTGCATTTAAGAAGGGGATTAAAGAATGGATTAGGAGCAAACCAGAATCATTCTGGGATAACTTTTGCAACAGAAATTGTTTTACTTGAGTTGATAGCCGGTTATTATTCTTTTTTTCTTTTTTTGTTTTATTTGGTATTGTTTTTATTTATTTTTTTCCCTCTTCCGTCTTTAATGTTTATGTATTGTACACAACGTTGAGGTTAACTTGTGAATTTTATTTGTAGTACTGCCCACGCACAAGCCAAGCTTTTGTGGGAAACCAATGTTTATTTGTTAGAAATTCATACTGAATGGATTAATTTACATTTATAAGTTATAGAAGAAAATTTGTTATTTTAAATCTATAAGGAACTGATGTAATGGCATATTCATTTTGGGTAAATAAACATTATTATTATTAGTTACTATAACCTCCTTACTATGAAAAAACTAATGATGATTAACTATAACATGTCGAAGTATACATACTGGAGAAAATCTTGTGAATGTTGTCCTAGTTGGTAAATTGCCCAAACTAGGTGGCAAAAAAGACTTGAAATAGTAACATAAAGCAAATTTGTTATTACCCTATATATATAATAAATACTTATTTTTTATTTGTTCAACTCCATCGAAATGGCTCCACCGATTCTCATGAAATTTTGTGTGCATATCGGTTAGGTCTGAGAAAAGGACAAAATTTATTTTTCATTCCCCTTATGTTGAGGGTCCACCCCTTAATTTTAATTTTCTATTTTTCATCAACCCTCATTTTTTATTTGTTAATTATAAACTTCAATTTTTTTGGCAAGATTTTCATTTTCATTTTGTCATGACTTAGAATGAAAACATTCATATTACTCCCAATTTTTTACCTTTCTACGATCAACCCCTATTTCTCCATCGCGATTTTCATTTTATTTTATTTTATCCATAAATCCGCAATAGGGTTGCAAGATGGCAATCGAAAATAACAATACTCAGTCTGAGAATAGGTCGCAATATATTTTTCATACCTCTAAGTGATTTTGGTGGTCCACCCCAAACATTCTTATAAATTTTTTGGACATTTTTTATTTTCATTTTTTTTCACCCTTTTATCAACAACCCATAATGTTTTAATAGCCATTTCAATAATTTAAACAACATTTGCCGGGCCAGATAGATTGATAGATAGATATAATGATAGATAGATAGATAGATAGATAACTATCTAGATAGATAGATAGATAGATAGATAGACAGATAGATAGATAGTTAGATATATAGAGATACATCGGCAAATAGATGAATAGCTAGAAAGACGAACAACGTTTGCCGGGTCAGCTAGTGTATATATATATATATATATATATATATATATATATATATATATATATATATATATATATATATATATATATATATATATATATATATACTCTCAGAATCTCTACAGAATTCGTGCAACACGTCGGTGATTTGTTGGATTGCGGAGAACATGTACTGTCTCTTTTCTTTGACTTGTCACGTGCTTTCGATTGCTTGGACTTTAATTTCATTATGGATAAAGTTGAAGCGCTGGGATTAAGAGGAAAGATCAGGGACTGGATAGAATCATATCTGCAGGGACGTAAATTTATCGTGAGAGTTGATAGTAACAATTCATCTAAATACGACATTGGTTCAGGAGTAATCCAGGGTAGTAATGCTGGCCCACTATTTTTTTTGTTATATGTCAATGATCTTCCAAGGCACATTCCAGTAGGAAGAGTATTTCAGTATGCAGATGATGTCTCAATTGTGATTTCCGCTCCGACGCAAGAAAAACTGAATCACAAGACCACTGTTATTGTGGAAGAGTTCAGTCAGTGGTGCTCTAAAAATAGACTTATACTGAACCACGCGAAAACTGTGTGTCTGAATTTCCACAAGAGTTCCATTGCCCAAGAAGAAGATATAATAATAACGATAAGTGATGATCACATATTAAAACCGGAAAGAACCGTTAAATTCTTGGGTGTTCGCCTAAATGACACTCTCAGTTGGGTGGACCATGTGGAAGAAGTATGCAAGAAATTGAATAGCGGCTACTATGCTCTATTGAACCTAAAAAATGCTGTCAACCAAGAGGGCCTCCTTAGCGCATACTACGCGTTAATATATTCAACAATGAGCTACAATATCATCGCTTACGGCAGAGCTACAGAAAGTAAAAGAATATTTATCGCACAAAAAAGAATAATCCGTCTAATGTTCGACTTGGATCCCCTGGAGTCTTGCAGACCAACTTTCAGAAAACAAAAAATTATGACTTTCACCTGTATATATATCCTGAAAGTTCTCTGTTATATATATAACCGCAGAGACCATATTGAGAAGGTTGGAGATGTACATAGCTATGATGTATGCAGGATGTTACTATTTTAATTTATTACCTTTGGAAATACGTTCTGAAATAACCTTAACGAAGTGTAAAAGAAGGCTCAAACAAACTCTTATTAAGGAAGCCTTTTATGATTTAGTAGAATTTCAAAATTATTTTTAAGAATCTTAAATCTTTTATATTCTATTCTTGGGTATAATTTATGTCAACCTTGACTTGTCCTATACATATCTTGTGATTTGAGGATCAATAAAGAATATTATTATTATTATTATTATTATTATATATATATATATAATAAATATATAATATATATATATATATATATATATAATTATAAAAAAATTATTCGCGGGAAAATATTAAACAAGTAGAGCAGAATTAATCGGTATAGCCCGCTTATTGGGATGCGCCGTTGACACGTGTTTCGGACTCCTTGGTCCTCATCAGAACGGCGTAGCCAAGCATTGGATTGAAAACTTGGAGATGAAAATAGCACAACAAAACGAAATCCCTGCCACGGAAGACAATCACACATTTGTGGCATATTGATTGAACTTTCCGGTTTGGGTGATATGGTCAAACTTTGCCACGAAAGCGAATAATGCCATCCGCGAGATCACAGAACCGAGTAAATAAACAACAATAAAGAAATTAGTCGCGGGAAAATATTAAACAGTAGAGAGAATTATCGGTATAGGCCCGCTATCAGGGATGCAGGCCGTTGACACGTGTTTCGGACTCCTTGTCCTCATCAGAACGGCGTAGCCAAGCATTGGATTGAAAACTTGGAGATGAAAATAGCACAACAAAACGAAATCCCCTGCCACGTAAGACAATCACACATTTGTGGCTATTGTTTGAACTCTCCGGTTTGGGAGATTTGGTCAACTTTGCCACGGAGGCGATTAATGCCATCCGCGAGATCTCAGAACCGAGTAAATAAACATAATAAAGAAATTAGTCGCGGGAAAATATTAAACAAGTAGAGGCAGAATTATCGTATAGCCCGCTTATAGGGATGCAGCCGTTGACACGTGTTTCGGACTCCTTGGTCCTCATCAGAACGGCGTAGCCAAGCATTGGATTGAAAACTTGGAGATGAAAAATAGACAAACAAAAACGAAATCCCCTGCCACGGAAGACAATTCACACATTTGGTGGCTTATTGTTTGAACTCTCCGGTTTGTGGAGATTTGGTCAAACTTTGCCACGGAGGCGATTAATGCCATCCGCGTGAGATCTCAGAACCGAGTAATAAACAATAATAAAGAAAATTAGTCGCGGGAAAATATTAAACAAGTAGAGCAGAATTATCGGTATAGCCCGCTTATAGGGATGCAGCCGTTGACACGTGTTTCGGACTCCTTTGGTCCTCATCAGAACGGCGTAGCCAAGCATTGGATTGAAACTTGGAGATGAAAAAAATAGCACAACAGAGTTCAAACAATAAGCCACAATGTGTGATTGTCTTCCGTGGCAGGGGATTTCGTTTGTTGTGCTATTTTCATCTCCAAGTTTTTCAATCAATGCTTGCTACGCCGTTCTGATGAGGACCAAGGAGTCCGAAACACGTGTCAACGGCTGCATCCCTATAAGCGGGCTATACCGATAATTCTGCTCTACTTGTTTAATATTTTCCGCGACTAATTTCTTTATTATTGTTTATTTTACTCGGTTCTGAGATCTCGCGGATGGCATTAATTCGCCTCCGTGGCAAAGTTTGACCAAATCTCCCAAACCGGAGAGTTCAAACAATAAGCCACAAATGTGTGATTGTCTTCCGTGGCAGGGGATTTCGTTTTGTTGTGCTATTTTCATCTCCAAGTTTTTCAATCCAATGCTTGGCTACCGTTCTGTGAGGACCAAGCGAGTCCGAGAACACGTGTCAACGGCTGCATCCCTATAAGCGGGCTATACCGATAATTCTGCTCTACTTGTTTAATATTTCCCGCGCGACTAATTTCCTTTATTAATTGTTTATTTAGCTCGTGGTTCTGAGATCTCGCGGATGGCATTAATCGCCCCCGTGGCAAAGTTTGACCTAAATCTCCCAAACGGAGAGTTCAAACAATAAGCCACAAATGTGTGGATTTGTCTTCTCGTGGCCAGGGATTTCGTTTTGTTGTGCTATTTTCCATCTCCAAGTTTTCAATCCAATGCTTGGCTACGCCGTTCTGATGAGGACCAAGGAGTTCCGAACCACGTGTCAACGGTGCATCCCTAATAAGCGGGCTCTATACCGATATTCTGCTCTACTACTTGGTTTTAATATTTTCCCGCGCTACTTTCTTTATTATTGTTTATTTACTCGGTTCTGAGATCTCGCGGATGGATTAATCGCCTCCGTGCAAAGTTTGACCCAAATCTCCAAACCGAGAGTTCAACAATAAGCCACAAATGTGTGATTGTCTTCCGTGGCAGGGGGATTGTCGTTTTGTTGTGCTATTTTCATCTCAAAGTTTTCAAATCCAATGCTTGGCTACGCGTTCTGATGAGGACCAAGGAGTCCGAAACACGTGTCAACGGCTGCATCCCTATAAGCGGGCTATACGATAATTCTGCTCTACTTGTTTAATATTTTCCCGCGACTAATTTCTTTATTATTGTTTATTTACTCGGTTCTGAGATCTCGCGGATGGCATTAATCGCCTCCGTGCAAAGTTTGAGCCAAATCTCCCAAACCGGGAGGTTCAAACAATACAGCACAAATGTGTGATTGTCTTCGCGTTGGCAGGGGATTTCGTTTTGTTGTGCTATTTTCATCTCGCAAGTTTTTTCAATCCAATGCTTGGCTACGCCGTTCTGATGAGGACCAAGGAGTCCGAAAACACGTGTCAACGGCCTGCATCCCTATCGAGCGGGCTATACCGATAATTCTGCTCTACTTGTTTAATATTTTCCCGCGACTAATTTTCCTTTATATTGTTTATTTACTCGGTTTCTGAGATCTCGCGGATGGCATTAATCGCCTCCGTGGCAAAGTTTTGGACCAAATCTCCCAAACCGGAGAGTTCAAACAATAAGCCACAATGTGTGATTGTCTTCCGTGGCAGGGGATTTCGTTTTGTTGTGCTATTTTCATCTCCAAGTTTTCAATCCAATGCTTGGCTACGCCGTTCTGATGAGGACCAAGGAGTCCGAAACACGTGTCAACGGCTGCATCCCTATAAGCGGGCTATACCGATAATTCTGCTCTACTTGTTTAATATTTTCCCAGGACTAATTACTTTATTATTTTTTATTTTCTCGGTTCTGAGTTCACGCGGATGTCATTAATTGCCTCCGTGGCAAAGTTTGACCAAATCTCCCAAAACCGGAGAGTTCAAACAATAAGCCACAAATGTGTGATTGGTCTTCCGTGGCAGGGGATTTCGTTTTGTTGTGCTATTTTTCATCTCCAAGTTTTCAATCCAATGCTTGGCTACGCCGTTCTGATGAGGACCAAGGATCCGAAACCCACGTGTCAACGGCTGCATCCTATAAGCGGGCTATACCGATAATTCTGCTCTACTCTGTTATATATATATATATATATATATATATATATATATATATATATATATATATATATATATATATATATAATAATTTTAGTTGTTCACCCACATGACAATACGTTTCACTAAAAGTAGTATAAAAATAAACATAATTTTTCTTTGCAAACTAAGGAATAAAAAAAATAACCTGAATAAACAAACAAAATCACAAGCTAAATTTATACCTCTCAAGTAAATACTTATGTGAGAGTTTTTCTCTTTCTACATAACTTTACTTTCTATCTTTGTATATTTTTCCGTCTTTTTATTTACCGATACAAGCAAATTCACTGTAACTTGGCTACCTCTGTTTTATATATATATATATATATATATATATATATATATATATATATATATATATATATATATATATATATATATATATATATATATATAATATATATATATATTATATATATATATATATATATATATATTTATATATATATAATATATATATATATATATATATATATATTATATATATATATATATATATATATATATATCTATATGTATATATATTTTATAATGTAGTTCTTTAGGAATTTTAAGAAGATATTTCGATATATATTCTATAAAGATAGAGTTTTCTTAGGTAAATACACATATAACTCTACTACCTTTTTTCGCTTTTTCTCCCAGAGCAGCCATGCTCAATTCGATATCAGCAAAGGACATCCTTTCAACATTCCTGATGATCGGCACTACCAATCCTTTAGGGGTAGCAACGGCGACGGAAATATCAACATAATCTCTGTATATTATTTCATTACCATCGATGACAGCGTTAACAACGGGCTGATCTTGAAGGGCGTAGGCTGAAGCTTTGAGAAATACTGACATGAAGCCCAGTTTCACGCCATATTTCTTTTGGAAGGCTTCCATATTCGTCTTACGGAATTCAATAATTTTTCTGTGAAAATTTAATGTGTAAGAGCATTTTTGATTCAATTTATCCAACAATACATAATATTTCAAAATACTTTCATTGTATAACATAAATTTAATTTTGATAACTGTTTATAACACTAATGATATATATTGATGAAAAAAAAAGTATATTATGGATAAATTCATGTGAATGAATAACCACATATTAAGAAATAATTTAAAAATAACGCAATATTGAAAATAATTCAAATTAATACATTTCTGGCACTCTTTTGTAATAGATGCATGAATCATTTCCTGATTTATAGTTTACCACAGACAAAATACAAAGCAATATAGTCTACATATATTTCACTTATCATGGGAAATATAGATCTGAGGTGTCTGGACGACCAGACATCCACAAATTTGCCAATAAATAACTTACGACATATCAATTTCGTTCATGGTGGTCAGCATGGCATTAGTGTTTTGAGCCTGTTTCAACCTCTCGGCAATCTTCAGTCTCATCCTGCTCATCTTTACTCTCTGCTCGGATCTTGTACCTGTTATTTCCTTGGTGGGGTCCTGGGGAGGCACCTTAACAGTTGCTGCCTCGATGGCCTGTGCATGACGAATCGCCGCCACTGGAATCGACGTCATGGGGGCCGCAGGTCTAGGGGCTGCTGGTGGCGGAGGTGGCTTAGGAGTTGAGGATGGAGGTGGCGGAGGTGGCTTTGGTGCTTAAGATAAATTGATTTCGGTTATGAAAGAAATACATTTCTTTTAATTGCATTTTATAATGAAAAAAATCAGAAGAAATGAACACACATAATATTTTATAATCACGAAATTTTTTGAATTAATTTTTTGGAAAAACTAGACAAATAACCTCTACGACTCCTCAAAAAGTTAATCTTGATGTTTGGTCGACTCTATTCAAGAAGTACTCTTAAACTGTTTTATTCAACATTTATTTTAGGAATTTCATTTATACAGAACTTTCAGTTAATCAGTCAGGGCTCTCATATTATGGGTATATTTGTTGAAATGTCATTCTTGACTTTTTTCTACGTTCAATGATATTAGGGCTATGATATAAGTAAGGTAGGGTTAAGACGTAAATGGTGGCAATAGAATATTGTATTATCAAGCAGATAATCATTAATCAACCAAACGATCTGCATAACTCTGCTAAACAAACAGTTCAAGAGGGTTATGGGTCCAGGTAGTTTGCTGAAGAATTGCGAATTAATTGAAAAGATCAACTTCGTGGAGAATAGAGTTCTAGGTGAAGAAAAAAGGTAGAAATCAGGAAATAAAGAAGATTATTGTTCAAATTGCGCATTTGCTAGCTACAATTGAAGATAACTAGGTCATCGGGAGTACCAATGTTACGTAGTGAGAAGAGAATCCCATTAAAGAGGATGAGGACAACCGTTGAACTATGATCGAAGTCAGAAGAAGAACGTAACCCAAAGAGTAGTAATGGTATAAACCTCAACGACCATCGAGTTGGCTAGAAAGAGACAGAAAACGAGGATAGAACAAACAGGAAGAGAGCCGAGCGCACATAAGTGACGAGGAAAAATAGGTTTTGAAGGTTTTCTTTTCCGTTCTGTCAAAGAGTACCATTTTACTTATATTGTTATTATTAGAAAAACACATTTTCGGTTTCAACGATTACGATAGTAATCACTGATAGTTAAAATCAAAGAAGTGTTCGTTTTTGATATCTTTATGGATTTTAACCAAGTAGCGGCCTCCTTATTTCAAACCAAATTCATTTGATTGTAATATTACTCATGAATCTATTTTCTATAAATGATTTTTTCAAGGGAAACAGAATAATGGCCTTGATGGATTTTAGAGGTCTCTATCAGGTCACCCTGATGTCCTTGAGAGTAGTGAAATCGTAAAGTTTTAACCTTTCGATGTATTGTAGACTTCTGATTTTGGCGGTAATTTTAGTGGCTTTCCGTTGAACCTTCTCTGGTAGGTCGACATCCTTGCTGTAAGGAGATTTTTATGAACAAACTCATGCCCTGGAAGTGCATATGCCTTGTAGAACTTTGTAACCATCTCAATGGAATGATCCACAAGAGCCTTTCGAATGATAAGAAAATCGATCAGGATGCTAATTTTTCCATATCTTCTTGAGAATGCTTTTGAAATCTATATCTAAAAGAACCAGCAGAACAACGCCCACGATCCATGCCTCTCAGCATACTTTGTGAGTTAATGCATTAATAAGAAACTATTAGATATATTTTGATATGCAGAGTACTACCTGAGATTATTATAATTTAGCAAATAAATCTGAATTATGGAAAAAACGCGAGTCACTCATATTTTCTCCTCATTTTAATTCTTTTTTTTTGCAAATCCAAATTCTTAAATATATATATATATATATATATATATATATATATATATATAGTATATATATATAGTATATTAATATATATATATATAGTATATATATATATATATATATGTATATATATATATATATATATATATATACATATATATATATACATATATATAAATATATATATATATATATATAATATATATATATATATATATATATATATATATATATATATGTATATGTATATATATATATATATATATATATATATATACATACATACATACATACATACATACAGATATATATGTATATATATATACAGGGTGTCTTAAATAGCGTGTGCCACTATTGCTATCTCCGAAACCATAAGAGTTACAAAGTCGGTTAAATTAGAGAAAAGTTGCGTTCTCTGATGACCAATCTTACTACGTTAGCAGTGTTGCCAAATTGTTCTTATTTTCAGAACTATTCGGGAAAACATGGAAAATGCTAAAAATTATTTCTCTCAATAGCTCGAAAACTGCTGACCTGAGAAAAAAAAAATTCCTGAGAAAAAAACCCTGTTTTTTCTACACAAAAGTGTTGTTTTTTTTTTAAATTGACTTTTAACATTTGAGATATCACTACCTACTTACTTTTTTTAAATACGGACCTGGATTTATTATTTTATATTTTGAGAAGAAATTCCATTTCCTACACAACCATGTATTACACGAATATGGTTCCTACGTTTCTATTCAGAAAATCGAAATTGAAGAAAAAATTACTTGGTACGGCCCTGTTTTTATGGCATACTTTTCATGCATTAAAATATTTGATCCAAATGGAGAAAATTAACTAAAGGAAAATACATAAATTTATTACTAGGTACTTCATATTATTTATACCATAACTTTAACACTGGGTTTCTCTGGAGAAATACTCCCGTTGTTAATATTTCTGTATTGTAAGACTTCCAAAAAAGTATTGCTCAGTAAGTAGTAACACAAATATATGATATTTGTTTATGCGAGGTCATTTCGTAATGCTACTAACGCTGTTCAGATGTATCAAAATTTGTACCCGGAAAGAAGAATACCCAACCCGAAAATATTTGCAAGATTAGAAAGGAGAATGCGGGAGCACGGGTCTTTTAATAAGCCTCAAAAACGAAATTGTACTGTTACATTGAAAGGGGGAGAGAATGAGACCAACGTATTAGGTATTCATTTTTTCTCTAATTATAACTTATATTTTTAATAAGTACTCAACAATATTTTTTTAGGATATGTACATTACAAAAATGTTAGTAGCGGTGAAGTTTCCCTAAGGGAAATAGAAAGAGAAACTGGTGTATCAAAAGATTCGGCAAAAAAAATACTACATCGCAATAGATTTAGACACTACCGCTGTAGAAAAGTGCAGCATTTGAGAACTGACTATGCAAAGAGGAGGATATTTTGCCGTTGGCTTTTAAGGCGTCGAAGGCAAGACCCCAACATTTGCAAAAAAAATTTATGGTCGGACGAAAGTCGATTTTGCAATAATGGATGGTTTAATAATAATAATAATTTTATTCGAAAATGTTGAGTTTCTGTTGAATGAAACTGTTAGAAGTTTTGTTACTTTTGCTTACTCATAAAATTTATTCCAAAAACGGGGCCGTACTAAGTAATTTTTTCTTCAATTTCCTGAGGATGGATTTTCTGGGTAGAAACCTAAGTAACTATATTTGAGTAATGCATAGTTGTGTAGGAAATTGAATTTTCTCTCAAAAAATGAAATAATAAATCCAGGTCCGTATTCCAAAAAAGTAAGTTGGTAAAGATATCTCAATTGTTTAACGTCAATTTAGAAAACCGGCAACACCGTTGTGTAGAGAACAAAAAACAAAGTTTTTTTCTTACATATAATTTTTTGCTCAGGTCAATAGTCATCGAGCTATGAAGAGAAATAATTTTTGGCGTTTTTCATATTTTCCTGAATATTTCTAAAAGTAAAAACAATTTGACAATACTGTCAATGTATTAAGATTGGTTATTAGGAAACGCAACTTTTCTCTAATTTAACCGACTCTGTAACTCTTATGGTTTCGGATAGAGCAATAGTGACACACGCTATTTAAGACACCCTGTATATATATATATATATATATATATATATATATATATATATATATATATATATATATATATATATATACATACATACATACATACATACATACATATATATATATATATATATATATATATATATATATATATATATATATATATATATATATATATATAAAATTAAATAAAATAGGACATTCACTTGAAACTAATAAAACATACCTCCTAGCGGAGCTGGTTATACGAGTTCACGAAACATCGAAATGCCTCCATATACCTTAGGATGGTGTATGTTAGAAACATTAAGTTGTTTATCACAATCAATGGAAATGATAGACAGTCTGTTTCGAGCTTATTTGGGGCTCATCAGTATCATCTATCCATCGAAAGTGATAACCAACCAAATATTTCTAACGGCGTTATATTTTCCTTCCAGTGACTATATGGCATATAAATATGACACAGCGCCACCAGTCGGAAACAAATGAACCACATCCCACAGATAGAAGAAAACATTTCGGCAACGAGAACTCGTACGTCCTGACACCCGAGGGTGGTTACTATAATCGCTAAGCAAGAGTAAAGTTGATACATCAATTTCGATGTAATTCAACATTCACACGCCGCAAGTAACAAGCGCTCCAATTTTTATCCCTTTTACAGGTAGCAAATGAATAGAAAACAGAATTCTTCGTGTTAACGATACACGTTCGTGGCAATAAAATGAAGTGAACTAGGACATTTATTTGAAACTAATCAAACAAACCTCCTAGCGGAGCTGGTTATATATATATATATATATATATATATATATATATATATATATATATATATATATATATATATATATATATATATATATAGAAACGCTTTGTTTTATCGGGAATGTGGTCTGTAGACTCAATAAACTCTTTGTCTTTTTTTCAACTCAATATTTCGCCATTTATTTTACAGCTTCATCAGGAGTACTACAAAAAATTTTTAAAAATTAAAAACTTTAAAAAATTAATTACATTTTCGCTTTCTCTTATATATAACTCTACCACAATTAAAATGACATATACAATTTTAAAACACATAACATTTGACACTTACAAGAATAGAGTTGGTCCTTAGTTGTAATATATCGGATGCATATATACACCATCTCAACACAAATCTAAACTAACAATGAATTCCCTCTCACTGAAGACAACGGGACGAACACATGGCAACAATGCCTACATTGAAAAACGATTAGATTTAATTCAAAAATATTTATATAGATTTTCACTCAGTTGGTCTGTGTCTGATTTAAAATTCACTGCATTCACATCTTGACTTATGTGTACCATTTCCAAAAAACAGCCTACTCTTATAATTAATATTCTGTTTCTAGTATTTTTAAACATTGTCGAAATTAAAATGATGTCGCCATTTTTTGATAGTGGTTGACTAATGCACACGAATTCTTTCCTATTTTTACAGTCACTCTTATTGTTGCGTCAACCTTTGTTTCAACCACTGCTGCGTTTGTCCAATGTAACTACTGTCACATTCCATACATGGTATTCTATAGATGACATTATTTTTATATTGTAATGGTGTTTTATCCTTCATTCCAGTAAATAGTTTTCGAGCTATTATGGGTATTATACTTTGCTCTATTTTAATTTCTGGAAAATTTTTAAATATGTTCATAATTGACTGTGTCACTTTACCAACATACGGCAATCTCCTGTATTTAAATATTATAATTTTGCTTCTTCCGTGGGACCGTCATAGAAGTGAGTACTGTAAATAAGTTTATTTAATAGACCTCTAGGGTACCCCATTATTAGCAAAGATGTCAATTAGTTTTTTTTAAAGTTGTTTTTTTTTTTATTTTTCCACAGAAATATGTATAACTCGATTTTTCATTGCTATAACAGTGTTGTACTTCTGATTATTTGGATGACTAGAATGAAAGTTTACAAATCTACCAGAACAAGTTGGTTTCTGATACCAATCCAATTCAATTTCATTATTATTATTTCTTATTACTCTGGTATCTAAAAATGGAATGCTCCTTTGGTTTTCTGTTTCCAGGGTAAACTGTAGGTGTTCATTGAATGAGTTGAATACATTCAGGGTTGTTTCTATTTGATTTTCTGGTACACCACAGATTATATCATCTACAAACTTGTATATGAAAGGAAATTTAAATGGTAATCTTGGAATGATATCATCAAACAAGTGATCCAATACAATAGTTGCTAATATGGGACTTATAGGTGATCCCATTGGTGTCCCAAAAATCTGCTTATAGAAACTGTCATTATAGCTGAAATAAGTGTTGCTAAATACGAACCTAACAAGCAACAAAAAACCTTCCTTGGTCAGAGTAGTGTTAACTGTAATAAGATGCCACTTCAGTTTAACGACCTCCACTATCAGCTCAACTGGTATGTTGGTAAAAAGAGAGACTGCATCGAGTGAAACCAAGAAAGAATTGAGTGAACAACAGACAAAGAAACTACTTGTTTATAATTCTACTTTTCCTAAGTTGTATTGTACACCTAAAATTCATAAACCGGACATACCACTGCGACCTATAGTAAGCTCAATCAATTCAGTAACATATAATATCTCAAAAATTTTTAGCTGACATATTGAAGATATCATTCTGTGACCTGAATGATTATAATATCAAAGATACGTTTTGTTTTGTCAATACAATAAGAGGTATTATATTGCCCAATGGTTATAGATTGGTTTCACTCGATGCAGTCTCTCTTTTTACCAACATACCAGTTGAGCTGATAGTGGAGGTCGTTAGACTGAAGTGGCATCTTATTACAGTTAACACTACTCTGACCAAGGAAGGTTTTTTGTTGCTTGTTAGGTTCGTATTTAGCAACACTTATTTCAGCTATAATGACAGTTTCTATAAGCAGATTTTTTTGGGACAGCCAATGGGATCAACCTATAAGTCCCATATTAGCAACTATTGTATTGGATCACTTGTTTGATGATATCATTCCAAGATTACCATTTAAATTTCCTTTCATATACAAGTTTGTAGATAATATAATCTGTAGTGTACCAGAAAATCAAATAGAAACAACCCTGAATGTATTCAACTCATTCAATGAACACCTACAGTTTACCCTGGAAACAGAAAACCAAAGGAGCATTCCATTTTTAGATACCAGAGTAATAAGAAATAATAATAATGAAATTGAATTGGATTGGTATCAGAAACCAACTTGTTCTGGTAGATTTGTAAACTTTCATTCTAGTCATCCAAATAATCAGAAGTACAACACTGTTATAGCAATGAAAAATCGAGTTATACATATTTCTGAGGAAAAATTCAAAAAAAAACAACTTAAAAAAACTAATTGACATCTTTGCTAATAATGGGTACCCTAGAGGTCTATTAAATAAACTTATTTACAGTACTCACTTCTATGACGGTCCCACGGAAGAAGCAAATATAATATTTAAATACAAGAGATTGCCGTATGTTGGTAAAGTGACACAGTCAATTATGAACATATTTAAAAATTTTCCAGAAATTAAAATAGCAAAGTATAATACCCATAATAGCTCGAAACTATTTACTGGAATGAAGGATAAAACACCATTACAATATAAAAATAATGTCATCTATAGAATACCATGTATGGAATGTGACAGTAGTTACATTGGACAAACGCAGCAGTGGTTGAAACAAAGGTTGACGCAACATAAGAGTGACTGTAAAATAGGAAAGAATTCGTGTGCATTAGTCAACCACTATCAAAAAATGGGACATCATTTTAATTTCGACAATGTCAAAATACTAGAAACAGAATATAATTATAAGAGTAGGCTGTTTTTGGAAATGGTACACATAAGTCAAGATGTGAATGCAGTGAATTTTAAATCAGACACAGACCAACTGAGTGAAATCTATATAAATATTTTGAATTAAATCTAATCGTTTTTCAATGTAGGCATTGTTGCCATGTGTTCGTCCCGTTGTCTTCAGTGAGAGGGAATTCATTGTTAGTTTAGATTTGTGTTGAGATGGTGTATATATGCATCCGATATATTACAACTAAGGACCAACTCTATTCTTGTAAGTGTCAAATGTTATGTGCTTTAAAATTGTATATGTCATTTTAATTGTGTAGAGTTATATAAGAGAAAGCGAAAATGTGATAATTTTAAAGTTTTTAATTTTTAAAAATTTTTTGTAGTACTCCTGATGAAGCTGTAAAATAAATGGCGAAATATTGAGTTGAAAAAAAGACAAAGAGTTTATTGAGTCTACAGACCACATTCCCGATAATACAAAGCGTTTCTATATTGTACAGATTGGTCGAAATTATTAAGTGTTACTATATATATATATATATATATATATATATATATATATATATATATATATATATATATATATATATATATATTATAATATATATATATATATATATATACTAATATATATATTACATACATACATATATACATACATACATATTACATACATACATACATACATACATACATACATACATACATACATACATACACACATACATACATACATACATACATACATACATACATACATACATACATACATACATACATACATACATACATACATACATACATACATACATACATACATACATACATACATACATACATACATACATACATACATACATACATACATACATACATACATACATACATACATACATACATACATACATACATACATACATACATACAGATATATATGTATATATATATATATATATATATATACACTCACGGACAAAATTATTGCATATTTTATTTTAGGTCTGAATTTTTTTTATTATTATTTTATTTAGTTATAATCGTAGCTTAGTGTTCCTTGATGACTAAAATAATTTTCAGAATGACATTTTCAGTTCATTATTTCTTCAATCTGTAGTTTCAGTAAGTGAGATGCCACCTTTGAATGAGTTAGTTGCGGTTAAAATTGTTTGTTGAATCAATGAGGGGCATAGACAAGAAGACATTGCACAGAGATTGAATATCCATCAATCGACTGTTTCTCGCGTACTAAAACGTTACAATGAGACTGGAGGATACAAAAGGCGGCCTGGTCAAGGACGTAAGAGAATTACAACGCCAAGAGAGGAGCAATATTTAAGAATTCAATCTTTGCGAAATCGTATATTTAGTGCTCCGCATCAAAAAAATCAATTACTAAATGCAAGGCAAGTCAATATGTTTCCACCAAAACAATAATAAGGAGACTTAAGGAAGGTCGATTTAAAGCCAAGACGTCCTGCTAGAGTTTCTCGGCTTCTTCCACGTCATAAAATCGGACGGTTACAATTTGCAAGAGTACATGCTGACTGGAATGAACATCAATGGGGAAAAGTTCTTTTTACAGACGAAACAAGAATACAATTATGGAAACCTGATGGACGTAGTCTAGTATACAGAAGGTCAGGAAAACGTTTTGCAGAATGTAATCTTGTACATAATCTTAGCTTTGGTGGTGGTTCCATTATGCTATGGGCTGGCATTAGTTGGGAGAGTCGCACGGAGCTCATTGTAGTGAATGTAAGAATGAATGCTGACTGGTACATACTTAACATCCTTGCAGAACATGTTATACCATATGCCGGCTTTATTTGATATAATAACTTTGTGCTAATGCACGACAATGCCCGTGCCCATGCCGCAAGAAGAGTAAACCAGTATATTGAGGATGTAAGGATTGCAAAGCTAGAGTGGCCACCATATAGTCCTGACGCAAATCCCATAAAACATGTATGGGATAACCTAAAAAAAAATATTCGAACACGAAATCCAGCTCCTAACTCAATTGCAGAATTAAGGATTGCTGCACAGGAAGAATGGAATCGAATACCACAAGAAACCATCAAAGATCTTTTGCGCAGTATGCCTAGGAGGATGCAGGCTATCGTTAGAACTAGAAGAGGAAATACTAAGTACTAAATTGTTATCATTTTGTCTTAAACTAATGTATCGTGTCGATGTTGTTGCTCTTTCCTAATTAAACGTTATTATCAAAAACAGACCATTTCACTAATTTCTCTACGAATCTGTTCTAAAGCTTCAATATGTAATGAATTCGATTATTAATAACGTAGAACACTCCAATGTAACAGATTTAGTGACCGAAATCACAAAGGTGTTAAAGGAAAAAAAAATGAAGACCTTAAATAAAATATGCAATAATTTTGTCCGTGAGTGTATATATATATATATATATATATATATATATATATATATATATATATATATATATATATACTTACATAGGTATATCAGTTAACAAAGAGAAATACGGAAGTTCTGGAGGTCTAAAACGGATATTAAAACCACCCCCTCCCTTATTGTTGTTCGATATAGTGTAATAGTTTTTTATTTTCTGGAAAATATGACTTAAAACAATATCTCTGAATTCAATTCATGCTGGATGTACTTATGTGATTTATTGTACTACATAACAACTGATAGTAAGTTTTTACTTAATTTCTGAGACAGAGGTTATCTTTTCACTATAAATAAAACAAAATTCAATGATAAAGTATCGGAATAGCAGATTGACAAACAATTTTTGCACAACAATCTTGAAATCATGCCCCTATTAATCACTCCAAATTATAATTAAATCATACCTCCAAATTTAAGGCCTGGAATGATGTCTAAAATTTTTTTCAGCTTTCCAGTTTTTTCATTGGCTGCATGCAGATAAATAATATAACATAATTTCATATGAGAAGGCTTCTAAGCATTGCGTGATATTTTCCCCTAATAGCTATTTCAATGAAACAAATTTATTTTTATAAAATAAATAATAGCTGTACCACTCTATTATTCAAAATAAACTTTGAACTATATCAGATTAGAGGTCATATTCATATATATTGAAAGTATAAGCTGATTGAATATAGAAATATATGATTTCAGTTTTTTCAATTGATTGTTATATCGTTCAAGTAAATTGGCAAGTAATTTGCATTCATGGAATATGAATTTCTTATAGTTTTTTTATTAAATAGTATAGATTCCTATTCCATAAGGCATAAGGCACTCTTCATCTGTTATTAAACTTCTATTACTACATGAACAATTAGCTAAATATTGGTCACAAAAATATCATTTATGATGAATAAGCATGTTGAAAATCAATCCAGTCGAAAATAAAACTTCATTCAATAACCTCTTTATTTACATACAAATAGATATATATATATATATATATATATATATATATATATATATATATATATATATATATATTTGTATATCAATTCAAAAATTATATATATATATATATATATATATATATATATATATATATTTGTATATCAATTCAAAAATTATTGGCTGTTATAGGTATTTATTGAAAATGAAATTAAAAACATATAAATTGTTGGACGTTTCTGAGGTTAAACCTCCTTCTTCAGCAACAAGAAAATTAAATATCTTGTCTTCGATATCTTTACATTTAACACAATTACAATAACACTTATTGAAAAACAAGATATTTAATTTTCTTGTGGTTGAAGAAGGAGGTATAATCTGCGAAAAGTCCAACAATTTATATGTTTTTGATTTCATTTACAATAAATACCTATAACAGCCAATAATTTGTGAATTGATACACTAGAAGAAAATACCTAACAAAATTGTTTATTTGTATATATATATATATATATATATATATATATATATATATATATATATATATATATATATGTATATATATATATATAAATAGTTGATATAAACATTCAGCTTTTAATTCAATGATCCACAGAGCGTTTTCAATTCCATTATCCGTAACAAATTTAGCGAAAGAAATTTCGACTATAAAACTAATTGCGTCAAATAATGGTTTTCATACAAGTTTGATAGATAAAATGATAAACAAGAAACGTAATCAACTAGCGTACAACAGCATATATCCCCAATTAAAAGTAGAAAAATCGGAAAAATTCACATCTTCAACATATTTTGGTCCTCTAACAGAAAAAGTTGCTAATGTCATACCTAAATGTAATATTAAAATTGCTTTCAAACCTAAGACAAAACTCTCAGGATTTTTATTCAATGCCAAAGATATCACTTCAAAATTTGAAAGTTCAGGAGTTTTATAAGTTGATTTGTCCTGTATGTAAAGGAGTATATATAGGTCAGACTGGTCGATCGTTCAAGACAAGATTTAAAGAACACCAACAATCTTTTTTGAAAATAAAACGAATTCAATGTTTTCAAATATTGCCGTGAAAGTCACCACCCATTTCCACAAATAGATAATTTTCAAATCAATGCACAAATTACCGAAAGGAACCAAACTTACTTACTTAGAAATCATTAGAATTTTTAAACTCAATAATAATGCAAAAGATATATTGCTGAACGACCAGATTGACTTGATATATTCTCCTATATTTTAGTGTATTTAAACAATAATGACTTTTCTAAGAACATTGTATTGTACCAATTTGTAAAATTTCACTCGATTAGCCCTTCTTGAATATGTTCCTCTTGTCTATTTAGGTACCTGCAATAATCCTTTCCCACCGTAAGCGCAAATCTATAATTATTTTGTATTCAGTTCTTAACTCAATCTGCCCGATGATGGTCTAGTGACCGAAATTGCAATCGCAGTGTTATATTTTTCAAATATTTTGTGATAATAAAAAAAGTAAAAAAAAATTTAGTTTTGTTAATTATATATATATATATATATATATATATATATATATATATATATATATATATATATATACATATATCCAATGGAAATGAACCATCAACATGTCAGTAATTGATTGGGCCGATACTTGATGAAAATCCATTCAAATCTTGTAAATAAAACATCAGCAGTTTCTGACTTTCACTATATATTGTTAAACGTACTAATTGTTTCGAAAATCTTCTCTTCCTCCGATGAACAAGTACTAACTATTACAACAAGAAAATGTTGTAAAAATCTGTGCAATGATCGAGAATATTCAAAATCTCTTTAGATTAAATAATCAATTTATTCCGTTGTAGTTTTCTCTTTACCTTAAATATGATTATGAAGATTTTTCATGCTGATTTATTCTTTGTAACAGAAAAATTCGTAAAAATTTTGAAAATAAATTACTTGGTGAAAGAACTTCTTACCAAAATCTTGACAAATCACTGAATTAAATTGAATAAAAAACTTGTTTGTCAGATTTAAATTTTTCTGATGTCAACATTAACTATACTACTACTAGGATAGTCCTTTGTTACCACAGATAACCGAAAAATTCAATATTAATACTTAATTCCATTTTCTTTCTAGGAAGTTTTATTTGTCAGATATTTATGATTGAAAATTTTGTACAAGCTAAAATGTAGCACTCTTTTGAATAACCAACAAATTTAGTTTTTTCAATTTATATAGATATATAAATTGAATATATATATATATAATATATATATATATATATATATATATATATATATATATATATATATATATATATATATATATATATAATTATTTATTCCAATTGTTGTTGCCTGTGATTTATTTTTAATCTTTTGATAATTATTAGCAATAACAGGCTGGTTGAATCTTAAAAATCTCGATTTAATTAATGAGTTGACGTTTCACTACGACATTCATAGTTATTCAAGACGTTTGAAAAAATTGAAAATTCTTTGACATTTATTGACTTGAATGTCGTAGTGAAACGTCAACTCATTAATTAAATCGAGTTTTTTAAGATTCAACCAGCCTGTTATTGCTAATAATTATCAAAAGATTATATATATATATATATATATATATATATATATATATATATATATATATATATATATATATTTATATATATATAACTATATATATATATATATATATATATATTTTTATATAATATTATATATATATATATATATATATATATATTTATATATATATATATATTTATATATATATATTATATATATATATATATATATATATATATATATATATATATATATATCTTCATACAGTTTTCAGCCAACCGATTTCTACCATTTTACTTCCATATATTTTCATATGTCAATCTACTATAAGAAATATTAAATTGAAAACTCTCACCAGCAGTGGGAGGTGGAGGAGCAGCAGCTGTAGGAGGTGTTGCAGCAGCTGCTGGTTGGGGAGCAGCTTTAGATGGAGCCTGTCCAGTAACATCAATACTAAAAAGTTCTTGACCTGCCTTAACAGTAGCACCATCTTCAACAAAAGTATCAACAATTGTTCCACTCCCAGGTGCTGGTACAGGCACAGATGTCTTATCAGTTTCAATTTCCAACACTACATCATCCTCCGCAACCTGATCACCTTTCTTTTTTTCCCACCTGAAGATTTCTCAACACTTGCAAAATACTATCAGCAATACAGGTGGAACGAGTGCTTACCTTACATCACCTTCAGATACTGAATCGGCAAAAGGAGGTACTTTGACAACTTTTACCTCAAATAGGGCAGCTGAAGATTGGAAATAACGTTCTGTGCATGAATATATGTTTTGGGACCTTGAATATTTTCACAAGTATTAATTAAAATTTACAATTATACAAAATTTCTCTCACTTTGACACAAGTAGATTATTACTCTTAGAAGATAGAGTAAATATCGTCCTAGAATTCAACCCAGTAGTACTTTTCAGGAAAATCTGCAAGTGTAAACACTCTTTATATTACATAACATAACAAGAATAACCTGCCAGAAATAACGATTGCATAATATTCAAATTATGCACTCATCTTCTGCAATCTGTGAAATTACATATAATATAACCGAAACTAAGGAGAAATTAATTGACAACTCACTTCAGTAGATCCCAATTCCAAATGTTTCAAAATTTTCAAGCATTGAGGAATTTTACGGGAGTATATTTTAAGCATACTGGACATGCTTAGCAGTTTAAAAATATACAATCTCAATTATTTTATTCAGATGAATTATTTCTACAACTTTCGCCAAAACATTTGCTGCCACAATTTGTGGAAAAAACTGTCTACAGCCTCAACATTCGATTATAAAAACCTTCTACTTATCATCAATGACACTATGGAAAGGCACGTCATAAAGTCAACCGCACAATCTAACCTAATTTCTAGAGCTAGAGTAAAAATCTGGATACCTGGATACAAAACTGGTACTGATACCACTGAAATAAATTTAACCATAATTAGGAAGAATTATGTAGACATGAGTTTATCCTTATATATCTACATAATTTAGTCGGATGAAATTTTACTAGTATTATATTTTAATAGTTAGTGAATATTACCTAATTCATTTTGATTTGAATTATAATTTTACCACACTCTCTAATGAGTTGAAGTAGGTTTTGTGTGAAGATGCTTACAACTTTTGACAGGCTTATCAGAGATTTTTAAAATTTTTTCTAGCCATAGCATTTTCCGAACTGAAGGGATTTTATAATTCGATAAAGTGTGAGGAAGAGAAAAATATAGACTGTTTTCTTAAAATATATAATAGTTATATGAACTTAGAACGGAGAATTATAAATTTACCCAATAAAAATGATTCCGAGCAATATATCGCCCCCTTAGTGCAACAACTAGATAACTCCAATTTTATGCATTTTGAGTTATCCAGTTGAAGCTGACCTATTTTTTGTGCTCTTTTCAATGCAACATCTAGATATCTAGTACGAGAAACCAAACTCGTTTAAATAGTGACCAGAAATAGATAACTCCGAAAATGCACATTCTATAACAAGACATCTTGAGCTATCTAGTTGTAGCACTGGCATTATTTAGTTACTCGCCGGCAACTTCTTGGTCTCTATGAGATAACTAGTTGTGTGCTTGAAACAACAGGTGGATTTTTATGCTACTGAATTGGTTTTACAGTGTTTTTCAAACGGTGTTAATGCAAAAATCATGTCAAGGGGTAAGAAGACTTTGGAAATTCTGTGTAGTCAATCACAAAATTTTTTATCTTTGTATCAAAGTCAACTACCTCTTAAAAAAGAAAAATACGACGACCTAATGTCTCTTTTCAAAACGAAACCTCCGGCACTCCCTAGCTTGTATGAAGCATTTTATCAGAGTCTCCCATTCCAAAGAGACCCAAGTAAAAGGCTTCATAACACAGAATCTTCCGAAAGTGATGTCTCTGATATTGATATTTAGGTCGTGTTAAGTGTTGAAATATTTTGTGTTTTAGTTGAACCATTCTTGTTAATTTTTCATTCCAAATAAGGTTGAATTTAATAAGTGATTTGCTTTTAATTGCTAGTGGTTATAAATAGATAATTTTACTTTTTTTGACTAGATTTTCAGCAACAACTAGATATCTCAAGTTTTTGATCAAATTCTGCAAATATATAAAACCTGATTGTCTATAAAATTGACTAGACATAATTTGATATGCAGCATATCTCTATACACATCAAATATTTTTGACTGCTCAACGGTTGTATTTTTTTAAACTTTTGAAAGTTTAAAATCGATTTTCTCGAAACTATAAATTTCAAGTTATCTAGTTGTTGCACTAAGGGGGCGATATGTAGCAGTATGTGGATGTCGAAGAATTCTTGTTTAAGTAACAGTATATATATATATAATATATATATATATATATATATATATATATATATATATATATATATATATATATATATATATATATATATATATATATATATATATATATATATATATATATATATATATATATATATATATATATATATATATATATATATATATATATATATATTATATATATATATATATATATATATATATATATATATATATATAATATATATATATTATATATATATATTATATATATATATATATATATATATATATATATATATATATATATATATATATATATATATATATATATATATATGTCTTTACAAATATCTATATAGACACAAAAAAATATATATTATATATATACTATATATTATATATTTATATATATATATATATATATATATATATATATATATATATATATATATATATATATATATATATATATATATATATATATATATATATATATATATATATATACATAATTACTATATGCCTAAATCTCTCATAGAGTTTTTACATAGTCACTCACATGGAATACTGTTTAGGATATTAGAAAAGATCAAAATAAGAGGAAACATCAATATACTTTTGAAATGATTCCTCTTAAATAAAACACAGCTCTGTTCAGTCATATACAACAATATTTTTAAATATTGCGGAAAATGATGCGAATGGAAAATATAACAAATTGACACCAGCTTCAGAATAATTATTTAAAGGTTGAATTTCAACGAGTTGTAGTACTCTACTAGTTTGAATTCAAATTATATTAAGATTATATTTGTAATTATAGTTAAATTTCTTCTTCTTTAAGTATACTAAAGTTATAACCTTTAAATAAATGTGAACATCATATTCTGTAATCTGTGTTATTAAAATGGCAGCAGCTACTGGTTGTTTTAAAAGAATATTGGAAGTTTTAGATAAATGGCCAATTGATAAAACCAAAGCTGGAAGGTAATGTATATTCGTTTGAAAATATTATAGGAAAATTTTTACGATTTTTTCAGAGATCTCGGCGAATTTTTAAGAGAAAATGTTAACAAAGCCTATATGACCAACCAGTTTGAAGCAAATATCAAATATTGGGATAAGCACTACATATCCTTACAAAAATTAGTAAATAACGAATTAGGAAAAAAATATCCGAGAATATTGTCATCATCCGCAACAGGCTTAACAAGGGAACAGTGTCAAATTGCATTGTCGAATAATTTTTTGGAAGATCTAAAGAAAGAAGAGGAAGGGTTGTTTAAGAGATTGTTTTCATTTAGATTTAAGCAAGAGAAAGATTAAAATGAAGAAGTTTTTAATTCCTGTAGTTAGAAACATATTTGAAAGAAGATTTTGTAGTTTTGGTGAGTTGTCAGTTTTAGAACAGAAACCACACACTCCTGTAATGCTTAACGAAGTTATCCATTATATGAAACCAAAGCAAAATCAAACAATATTAGATATGACATTCGGTGCTGGAGGTCACAGTAGAAGGTTACTTGAATCTGCATCAAATATGAAATTATTTGCTTTAGACAGAGATCCATTGGCACATGAGTATGCTATTAATTTATCAAAAGAATTTCCTGGTCAAGTTATCCCTCTTCTTGGAAAATTTTCTGATCTTCCAAATCTTTTCAAAATTAACAAAGTACATAAAAACTCCATTGATGGTATCCTTATAGATTGTGGCTGTTCTTCAATGCAATTTGATACTTCTGAAAGAGGATTTGCTATATCAAAGAATGGACCATTAGATATGCGAATGGATGGAAGTCACTCTGAAAATGTACCAACAGCTGCTGATGTCTTAGCTAGAGCTACAGAAGTTGATATTTATAAAATTCTGAAGATTTATGGTGAAGAAAAGCAAGCTAAAAAGATAGCACGGAGTATAGTGGAAGCTCGATATTTATTCAGAAAATTGACAACAACTGAGGAATTAGCAGAGTTGGTAGATTCATGTTTCTCAAGTGATCATCGAACTGATAAATTACAAAGACCTAGTCATAATGCAACTAAAACCTTTCAGGCTTTGAGAATATTTGTGAATAACGAATTGAATGAGATAAACTATGGGCTGCTTTTAGCCCACCACTATCTTAAACTAGGTGGGAGACTCATTACTTTAACTTTTCATTCTCTTGAAGATACTATTGTTAAAAGACATATAATGGGAAATCTAATAGAAAATACAGCAAATGTTCTTCCATTAAAATATAGTAGTCACATAACAAAAACAGAAGAAGGGATGATGAAAGACATTATGGACAAAAATTGGAAGATGCTCCATAAACATGTATTGGTACCAACTTATGAGGAAGTTGAGATCAACCCTAGGAGCCGATCTGCTAAATTTCGAGCTGCTGTAAAAATCAAATAGTATATTGTGAGTTCAAATTTCTGTTATGTATTCTTTATTAGTATAGTGATAGATAAAACTGATTAACATTTGTCCCACAAGCGAATGGCCAAAACTATAAATTTTAATAAATGTTGAGTAATAAGACAATTTTTGTAAAGTTAAGATTCAAAATAAATATTTTTATATAGTTAACTCATTCAAATCAGAACATAAATTTTTTATTTATAAGTATAATTAATAATTTGATTGTTATTATTTTTGAAATGGAAAAATAATGGAACCTTGGAGTTAATCAGCAATATAAAATTTATTAAAATATATCAAATTCAAAAGTATATACTTTTTTTTATAAGTTTCAATGTACAGTGTGCCCAATTTTCGATACTTTTCAATGGTATTCCGTTATTTTTGAAGATATAGGGTTGCGGTTTTCGCGACACTGCTACTTTTTCGTAAAACTGAAGATGTCGTCAACAGAATTTTATTAGCCCTTTTAGTTTTTAAGATACAGGGCATTTTTGAAAATGTTGCATTTTGGAATCCCCGTCGTATCACTGTTATCCTTCATCTTATCGAAAAGGTAATATAACATTCTTATAGATTTTTTTCCGTAGAATACAGTGGTGTAGATAATTTTTGTTACGTATTTACTATTTTCGAGATATAAAGCAAACTTGTATTTTTTAAATGGAATACCCTCTATATTTATAGACTATAAAATTTGTCTTTTTTTTTTACCTTTTCAAAAATATATGATAGTATAAACTTTTTCTCAGAAACGCGCTAATAAATGACAATTTTCTGAAATTCAATGCATAATTTAATAGTAGGCCATGGATATTGTTCACGACAAGAAACAAAAATAAATGTCAAACCAATATCATCGGTTTTGGATTGGCTTTTGGTTTATAAAAGTGTTCCTTTTCGTTCTTTTGGTATTATTATTTAATTGATATCAATCAATATCTTTGAATAATACAGAGTATGGAAATTATGAAAAATATGATATAAATGTAATGAAAATTCTGAAGAAGCTTCAGAATTATATTTCCTAAGGTAAGTAAGCTATAATGGCTATGAAAATCTCTATTATCATTTTAATTCTTTTCTTTTTAGATATCCAGAAAGAAGGCAACCGTTTTTTGAGATATTTGCTTGTTTAAGAGCAAATTTTGTTGAGCACGGATCATTTGTTCACTCGCGTGCTAAAATATACAACAAAGAGAACAGGGAAATAATAGATACTTTGGGATATATAGAAGCAACACCTTTGTCCTTATAGGAAAATTGAGAAGGAATGGTGTGCCAAAAAATGACAGCATT
Source organism: Cynegetis impunctata (assembly GCA_030704885.1). Lineage (NCBI taxonomy): Eukaryota > Metazoa > Arthropoda > Insecta > Coleoptera > Coccinellidae > Cynegetis > Cynegetis impunctata. Next base: position 168,206 of record JARQZK010003019.1, on the reverse strand, counting down.
GCAGAACTTTGAGAAGCAAATCATTTAGCCTTTCGGAATCTGCGAATGAGGAAAAAGGTTCTTTTAAACGCTTTTCAAAGAATTACAAAGATGTGCCAATTTTGCATCAGAAAAAATGGTCGTCAATTTGAACATCACCTTCAATTTTTTTTAATAATGTTATTTATTTGTGTTTCTAATATTGTTACTTTACACTACAAAACTGTTGACACAAACTTACTGATAGAAAAAAGATCTATAGGTATTTTTTAAGTAAAACATACCTATATGCAAGGTATCCCAATTCTTCGTTAGTAATATGTAACTTTCACTTGTTCATTGTTGTTATCCATGGCCTTCTATTGATTTATGCATTTAATTTTAGAAAATTGTCATTTATTTGCGCGTTTCTGAGAAAAAGGTTATACTATCATATATTTTTGAAAAGGTAAAAAAAGACAAATTTTATAGTCTATAAATATACAGGCTATTCCATTTAAAAAAACATAAGTTTGCTTTATAACTCGAAAATAGTAAATACATATGTAACAAAAATGCCCTGTATCTTAAAACCTAAAAGGGCTATTAAAATTCTCTTGACGGCAACTTCAGTTTTACGAAAAAGTAGCACAGTGTCGCGAAAACCGCAACCCTCTATCTTCAAAAATAACAATACACACTACTGCTAACTCTTTGGAAACACCTTAACTAAAATCTTGAAATTTCTCATTAATTCTACTTGCGAATACAGTAGTTAATCCTGTTATAGTTCACAGTTCAATTTTACTAGTTTTCATATTTTGAATTTACAACAAATAATATTATGGCAACTATAAAAATAGATTCTAGGTAAAAAGAAATTGATAAAATATTTTTATTTGGTAATCAAAATAACAACATAACAGTAAATGTTATCTTTGGTTTATGTTTCAAAACAGTCCCTCTACTTCTCCAGTATCAGTATTCAAATCAATATCATAAATACATGGTCTTGTTGGCAATCCAGGCATTGTTGAAATCTAAAAAAAATTAAATGTACCACTAGAAAATAATTCAGATAGAAACATACTTCTCCAGATATTGGTATAATGAACCCAGCTCCTACAGAAATAGTAATATCATGTACATCCAGAGTAAACCCAGTAGGTGCTCCCTTGATGCTGGGATTTCCTGTTAAGGAATTTGATGTCTTAGCCATACAAATAGGCAAATTATCAAAGCCCTGAAATAGAAGACTTGAGTAGTATTTGCTAATTATTTAAGTTATCTCCACAATAAAACATTTTTCGACAAGTATATACAATAATTAAAATGAAAATATATTTACCTGTTTTTTATATAGCTCAATCTTTCGGGATACAATTGGACTATATGAGATGTTACCAGCTCCATACATTTCGGTGGCAATTTTGGAAATTTTATTTTCTATTGGTAGATCTAAGTTATACAAGAAATTGAACTTGCTTGGTTCTTTCGAAGCTTTTACAACAATATCTGCCAATTTGAGTGCACCAGCTCCACCATCTGACCAGTGAGTACAGACTACCGCGTCATATGCGCCATTTTCAATAGCTGCTTTCTGAACTAGATCAAGTTCTGATTGTGTGTCGTTCCTTCAGAGAAAATCAATATTTTATTTGAAATCAAACAATTAATTTATTGTTGGTGGAGTAAGCTGAACTAGGACCGTACTAGATTGAAATTTTTGAGGATGTATATTAGTCCCTGAAAGCGCACTAAGATTATTACCTTGAATTAACACACATCAATGACTCAAAGAGATATTGCCAATGAGTGTAATATGAGTTTAGGAACCGTAAATATGATTTTGAAGCAAAAAAAGACACTGAGACTATTGAGGTGAACAGAAGAGGAAAATGTTTAAGAAAATGAAAGACAACAGCAAGGGATGAAGGTTTTTCAAATAAGAGAAAGTAAATTAAACCCTAGAAAAACAAGCCAACAACTTCAGAAAGACTTAGCACACGCTGGAGTTATCATTCATGACTCCACGACTAATAGAAGGTAGGAAAAAAAACAATTAGATCTCAAAAGAAACAGTTATTGACAGCTCCTATGATTGAAAAACGATATGATTGGGCAAAAAATTTCAAGAGCTGGACTGTCCAAGATTGGAGGATTGTGTTGTTTTCAGATGAGACCCATTTCTCAGTACAAGGGCAGCGATCTCGTTACGTATGAAAGAGTGACAACGAAAAACTTCTGCAGCTCATATTGACCAAACAGTTAAACATCCTTTAAAGGAGATGTTCTGGGGTTGCTTTTCATATAAAGGTACTGGATCCCTTGTGCCAATCGAAGGTATGATGAACTCGCAAAAATACAAAAGCTTATTAGATCATAGATTGGAAGTTGAACTGAGAAAAGTTGATTCTAATGGTCAAGCAGTTTTTCAACAAGACTCTGCTCCTTGTCACGTGTCCAAAATAATATTGAAATATTTCAAGGATAAAAAGATATCATGCTTTGAATGGCCAGGAAACTCACCGGATCTTAATCCGATTGAAAATTTGTGGACAATCTTCAAAGCTATACTACGTAAAATAGATCGTACAACAAAAATAAAACTCATTGAGGCTGTCATCCAGATACGGTTTCGGGACTAGAAAATAACTGAAAATTGTGAAAAACCTATTGATTCCATGCCAAAACGTGTCCAAGAAGTTATTGGAGCTAAGGGAGGACATATTTCATATCAAAACAATTTGAATTGTATTGATTTTACAAAAAAATGTAACTAAGAAAGATATGACAATTTCACTGAGCCTCTCTGGCCTCTTAAGTACAGTAAATGGAGTCGTCACATCCACTCAGTACGTTGTATATCATTGATAGAAAATTGATCCCTTCTTCCTATAGAGAAGACAATATTGGATAATAATACCTCTTTTACTAATTGGAATTCATGAAATCATTAACGTACAATTAACTGAATAGCAATATCCTTTGAGAAATTTTAAAATTATAATCGAAGAAAAAGGGAAATATTCAATAGAATTTGGAAGAAATACCACCATTACTTCTTTGAAAATTGTATCTATGTTTCTACAGCAAACTTGTGACATTGTCCTAACACTTTCAAATTTGGTTAGTAAAATTAAAAAACTTTTCTCATAGATATTTGCCTTAGGTACAGTTATTTTCATGGACTTATGCTTAAACAGTTTATTGATGATTATCAGAAATTATGGTTGATTAGGGAAGTAAATTTTTTGTATTCACACTTTTCAACAAAATGCCAAAAGGAATCAATAAACACTTCCTTGCAGTGTATTATAGAGGGCAAATGGTTATACTTTTTTGTAACTGTGTATATTAAGTATCTAGATGAAGTTTAAAGTAATCTGATTGAAACATTTCATTTCATATTAAAAAACTCACATATGTCTGTTTATAGCAACGACCACTGGTACTCCAAATTTGTTTCCATTACTTATATGTTTGACCAAATTGCAGAGCCCTTTCCTTAACAAATCTAGGTTCTCTTGGGTGTATTCTGGCTTCAAGGGAGCTCCTGGTGTAACTGGAGGACCACCTCCATGCATTTTTAAAGCTCTAACTGTACATACCAGAACAACTACATCTGCTACATCTTCAGACACCCTGCATTTAATATCGAAGAATTTTTCCATACCTAAATAAATTATATGAAATAGATAATTACTGATTGATTTCACTGAGAGGCTTAGAAAAGTTAAAGTTTTTGACATACCTATATCTGATCCAAAACCGGCTTCAGTAACAACAAATCCATCTTCACCCACAAGTTTGAGTGCTATTTTATCAGCAACAATAGAAGAACATCCATGAGCAATATTAGCAAAAGGTCCAGCGTGTACTAAAACAGGACTTCCTTCCAAAGTTTGCATCAGAGTTGGCTCAATACTTTCTTTGAGTAATACTAAAATTGCGCCAGTTACTCCTAAATCATCCGCAGTGACTGGATCTCCATTTTTATCAAAAGCCACAACCATTTTTGCCAGCCGTTCTTTAAAATCCTTGAGATTTTTGGCAAGAGATAAAATAGCCATTATTTCACTAGCCACACTGATTGTGTAACTTGTATCTCTAGTTAAGCCTTTTTCAGTCGGCGATTGACCAATTGTTATTTGACGAAGGTATCTATCATTGATATCAACAACTGTAATAATGAACAACTTTCACTTGATTAATTCATCTTCCAGAACAATATTTGGAGAATCATTAATCTAATTCAAACCTTTGTAATATTCCTAAGATGTCCATGATTTTTGAATTTAATAAAATCAAGGATTGCTCTTTACTAGGATCTAAAATATTTCGTTTTTGTTTCTTAAAGCCTTCTTCAAACAATATAATGCAAAATTATTACTATCACAAAGCTAACAAAATTGCCCCTCCACTCTTTCTGTTAATTCAATGTAAATTTGTTTTCAGAATTTTTGGATTATTAGTTACAAGGAACTCCCACTCAGTTCAATAAATAAGTTCAATAGCAGAGTGAAGTAACTTGAAAAAGTTGTTCAATAAGAACCTGCAAAGATATATTATGAGAAATCTAAAAAACTACCTCTTTTCCATACAATATTGTTGGGATCTATGTTGAGTCTGACGAATTTTTCTATTTCTTCAGGTGTCAAAGAAGATGGATCAGTTTTACTGATGCCAAGTTTCGTAAGTCGCCGTAGTTGTATGTTACTAAATTTCCTTACACCTTTTATGGATGGTACAAGCCTATTGTATAAAGCTTTAGATTCTTGTGTTGCTTCATGGAATATCCTTGCATCTAACTGTGCTGCAAGAAGGTTATTGGCGGCAGATACTGCATGAATATCGCCAGTTAAATGAAGGTTGAAATCTTCCATTGGTATTACTTGAGAATAGCCACCACCTGCAGCACCACCTGAAATTTTTTTTAAGGATACTTAATTCATGCAGTATACCAGAAAGTTTTAGTGCTGTTCGATTCTACAAAATATTGCTCTTCATATTTCAATATTATCCTTTCCATTGTGTTTTTAACGTTAAAGCAAAAACAATAGATCTCATATTTCAGAAAACTTGTCAATTTTAAACAAACTTTCAAACAAGTCATAAGAAATATTCACCTTTAATTCCAAATGTAGGGCCCTGAGAGGGCTGCCTAAGAGTAGCAAAAGCATTCAATTGTTTATGAGCCGTTAAAGCTTGAACTAGCCCTACAAGAGTGGTACTTTTCCCTTCACCCAATGGGGTAGGAGTCATTCTAAAAAAAAATCCATAATTTTTTGAATGAAAGTAGCAATAAAAAACTCACCCTACAACCACTACATATTTTCCATTTTTCTTATCACTTAAACGGTCAAGTACTGAAAGGGCAATTTTCGCCTTTTTATTTCCAAATGGTGATACTTCGTTTGGATATAACCCGATTTCTTTGGCTAACTGAGAGATATCCTTAGGTTCCTGACTTCTCGCAATTTCTATATCACTGAAATTTAAATAAAAAAGTTTTTTGTTCCATGAAATTATTTTTTGATCACCTACCTTGGTACAGGCTTTTTGGGTTGTAAAGGCAAACTTCTTAAATTCCATTTTGTTTGCAATAAACGAGCTGCTGCTCGTTGAGCACTCTGTACTGTATTTTTCATTAACATTGCAACTGTCATTGGTCCTACGCCTCCAGGTACTGGTGTTATATAGGAGGCATTTTTTGCTGCAGCATCATATTCGACATCTCCAACTAATCGTTGTCCAGATTTCTTTGTGGGATCTGATATGTGAAATATTATAAATTTGTTGGTATTTGACAGTCAATGACATGACATTTTCTAATTTAAAAAAAAAAGTAACTAATTTCAAGAATCGGTAAATGAAATGAATCAGTAAACGATATTTGCTCGGATTTATTCATGGGAAATGAATGATATTAAATATTTTTGATCAGATTTTGCAAAATGACCCAAAAATTATTATTTGAATGAGAAAAGTACAATGGCTAACCAACTTGTCTTTGAAATAAATTATTGAATGATCTTTCGCAAAATTCGGATTATTCTATATTTTACCTGGGATCGCATTTATTCCACAGTCTATAACAACAGCACCTGATTTGATCCAATCACCCTTTACTAGTTCTGGTTGCCCTATAGCAACAACTAAAAGATCTGCTCTTTGGCACTGTAAAAGTAAATCATTAAATGATTGAAACTTTTTTTGATAATAAATGTCTTACTATTTCCTTCAAATTTTTTGTTTTTGAATGACATACAGTCACAGTAGCATGATTCCACTTCAATAGTTCAGCTACAGGTGTACCAACAATTTTACTTCGACCAAGAACAACTGCTTCTGCTCCTACTAATTTGATTCCAGACCGTTTCGCTAATTCTATCACTCCATTAGGAGTACACGGAACAAAAGCTGACAAGTCCCCAATAGCTACCCTTCCCTCATTGATGGTGTTCAAACTGAAATGTTTGTAATGTTAGTGTTCACAGCTATCCACACAAATATTTATTTTAATATATCAAATAATTTTCATTATATGTTTAATCAGAAACCATTATTTTCAGAGTTGATTTTTTGGTGAACGTTGTATAGTTAATATAAAGATTACAATTAATTTATTTTCCTTCTTCAGTAAAACAAGAAGCATAATAACTTCCATGTTTTTTCCAAAACAATTTGAAGAATCTATTACATTCTATTTTTAAATTGTGCAATTTGTTTTGGGGTATTCTTAATTTCAGTTAATGTGTTTAATTTAAAAAAATATGAGGTATTTGATTGCAAACGTCGAATTAATTAAAAAAACATACAATTACATACAGAAATATACAATTTGATGAAACATTTGTTGTATGCTCTGCTGAATAGTTTCGTATACATAAGGAAAATGACAAATTTGATCTTTTCTTTTTACAAAAATAATTTTACATCTCGTGAATGATAACAAAATAGATCAAATCATTCAGTACTGTAGAGTTTTGAATTAATATTATGAATTAATTGTTTGAGAAATTAATTACTGCACAAAACCAATCAAGAATATGCATTTTCATAAGTTTTGGTTACATATACATGATAGAACACTTATTTTCAAACACTGATCAATCAAAATTATTTTCTTAAAAAGCTGAGCGAGACGAAGAATGAATATTCGAATATTTCTTCTCCTAAACGGCTTTACCGATTGAAATGTTTTTTTTTGCACAATTATAGACAATGTTGATGGAAAGGACATGGGCTACATAAATAGAAAATAAACTGCAACGCAAAGAAATTTCTAAATTAAGATTTCTCAAAAACTGTCGGCGATAATTACAGAATGTTGGCGCCAAAATGACGGGGTTGGCCATGCTAGTGTTACAAAAAAATCGGATAGACACGGAAAAATAATCACAGAAAAAAACAAATACAAGCTTAAAACAGACCATGAGAATAGATTTTTTTATTTCGAAATCATAAATTCCCGGGAAAGCCTACTGATTTTTTCATAGCTCATAAAATAAACTCATTAGATGAATCATTCAGCTCAACATTGGAAGAGCTTACTGCCTTGCAGACCTAGTTAATATAGACAAGCCAACTGAGGCAAAACAGCAGAAGGTGCAGAAGGTATACTCAGAAGAGACTTACAGAAAATTCTACAATATCATGCAGGGTAGGAATTGAGAAAATATATATTCATATAAAACTAATGAAATCAATGAGATGTGGAAGTTGTTTACTCAATATCTTGAATCAGCATTTGAAGGGAAATTTAAACTCAGTGAACCTTTAAAAACCAGTAATAAGAATCCCAAAACTAAATTACTGAAGAATCAGATATATAATAAGTGATTTCAAAATATAATTTACAGGAATGTACAAAAGGCTTAATGAAGAATGAGTTATGACCATTTCCAAGGTGAAACAGTCTTATTATGCTGGAAAAAAATTTAAAATTCTAACTGATTTGAAACCACATGCCATATTATAAATACACTACTGGGAAAATGAAGATCATCATCTAAAATTAATATATCAAGTGGTATAAATCAGTTAGCAAATAAATACAACAATTACTTTGTGAATGGAGTAAGAAACTCCAAATCTTCAGTGATGTAAACTAGAAGAATTTTCTTCTGTGCCTGTGCGGTCACTACTACTGAAGTTGAAAAAGTAGTGAACCAACTAAAAAGGGATTCTTTTCTAGATGAACTGAGAGTGAAATTATAAAACCATTTCACAAGAAGAAACCTATCACTGAGCTTGACAGCTACCCACCAATAACTCTGTTACCATATGTTTCAAAAAATCAATGGCAAATAAGCTTATGTTTCTTTGAAAAATTTCAAATCTTCAGTAGGAAGTAACAAGGATTTTTTCCAACCAGGGGAACAAAACCGGCCGTTGTTGACCTTGATTGATATTGAATATAAAATATGATATTGGCTTATCTGAAATACCAAATGTGTCCAACCTTAAAAATTCAGAGAAATTTTAACTTAATTGGCATAAGTTAAGGGGCATAAGTATATGCCCCTTATTATATAAAAAGCAGTGGAATCAATACTCACCCATCTACATCTTTTTCAGGGGACACTGCATCAGTTATGAGATGAGAATTAATATTATTATCTGTATCTAAAGGCATTTGCACAATAATACCATTAATATTAGGATCATTGTTTAACTGATTCAGTTTAGACAGCAACTATAAAAAACAAACAGCAACTCTCTATACATAATAATTTATACTACTTAATTGCAAGTTAATTTACCTGTGATTCTGTTATAGTTCTAGGTAACTTGATATGTTCTGGTTTGATACCAATTTCACTTGCAGCCTTAATTTTCATTCGAATATACACATTTGAATCTTCTCTACCCCCAACTTGAACAATTGCCAATCCTGGATTGAATTTCGGTAGTTGGTTTTTGATTTTGGCAACATCATCTTCTAAACTTTTGCGAATTTCCCTAAAATATAGAAATATAATTATAATAAAGAGAAAATTATTATGAATATTTTGTTTACCGCGCAATATCAGTTCCTGACAAAATTTGACCTCTGGTAGTCGTGGACATGGTAACCAAATAATCTAAAATGATGAAATTATTTTCAACTTCTACAATTTATGACACTATTCAAAGGTCAGAAGTTATCTCCATGATTCTTCTGTTTAATAAGGTTTCATAATATGTTTGTGTAATTGTTTAAACTGGTAAATTTATCCATAATGCACTTCATTCAAAGTACCATTACTTGCAATTATATATTTTGCATGTGTTCCAGTTCACTTAGTTTTGACAATTTATATAATTATTGTTGTTACTATATTATTCAGGAAGTTACAAGGTGAAGACATTTAAAGTTAATGGCAGGATTTCTTTCATTTCAAGTTATTTCATATCAACTTTTATTTTCTAAATTTTTTCAATTTTTCGAGAAAGGCAAGTACTGTTATGTACCTCAAGATGTTTGAGTGTTTATTGGTTATACATATATTTTTTAGCAGGAAATAATCATGCAATTCTTATATAGTCGTTAATACAAGTTTATTACAGATTTGATTAAATTTTTGTTGAGTAGAAATCAGATCGTTTAATATTTGTACAATGTTCAATTTTTCTTCTGGGTTTCTTATATTATTAATAATTTTTTCATATACAAACTAATTACTTATTTCAATTAGTGAATCTTAACATTACTTCAAAAAGGCTGACAAAAAAAATTTAATATCCCAAAATTCTTGTATTTATGTAAAAATTTAGCCCTATATAGGTAATATAGAATACAATACATATTATGAAAAACATGAATTAATATTGTCGATTTTTATTACTCCTTAGTAATTTGAAAAATTTCAAAAAGTATTGAAATTTAGATAATTATAATCTATAATCTAAAAGTTAAGTAAGGCTTTTGAAAAACTGATTCCATGTGATATAAAATGAATTTCCTGAAGAGAAATTTCTTGTTTTATTGTATTATGTATAACTGAATTTCACAGTTTCAAAGTAGAAGTGAATAGGTAACTACAGAGAAAAGTCCAAGTGCAATGTAGGTGAAAGCGAAAGCTAATACACTGAATCAAGATGTATTTTAAGTTGATAAGAATGAGGTTTGGTGAAAACTTATTTATTTTATACATATTTTCTGATATACTGGAAATAAGCCTTTTTATAAAAATAATGAAAATGATACATATTAAAATCAAACTCTGGCAGTAGAAAATACATGTGAAGGTATGGTACATTGTGCCAACAAACATCAATGCAAAAAACAAGAATTAACTACTACATACAGTACACAGCATATAAAATGTTGTGAGCAGAAAAGTTTTATCTCAGTAAATTATGGCAATTTAGGAGATCCGTCTGAAGTTAATAAAATTTCGAATTCTTGATTATTTTGGGATGAAAAAGCCAAATATAAGCTCAGATTTTGTTGCTTTTCCACTTCCGAGATCCTAAGAAAGTACATATCGAATTCATGATATAGATCAATTTTATTTTGAAAAAGAAGATAATCAAATTCATCTACACCGTGAATTCGATACTCTTAATATCGGAGGTTAGGTTAGTGAAGTTAAAATACGTTAGGTTAGCTTAAGTTTTTAATTAAAATTAATAGAGCGACAAAATCTGACTTCATATTCGGCTTTTGCAACCCAAAATAAGCAAGAATCCCAAATTTTATCAAAACTAGACGTATCCCCTTAATTTCAGTAAATCTTTTAAGTAATAATTAATTACAGCAATCACATTATACCAAAAGACCGTCTATGAGCGTATGTAAGTATTGAAAAAGTAACACTTATTTCGAAATGCATTACTTGACTTCAGAATTAAATGGGAGTAGTTGATGATGAATAAAATTACCCCTTTCATCATATTTGAAGGGTGTAACTTGAAACCGTTGCTTGAAAAACTCAAAACACACAAAATAAAATTTTATACATCCACAATGAATGAATTTCATGACATGTTTCCAAAAATTATTATACATTTTCACAAATAACTTAAAAAAATTCAATAAATTAAAAGTAATACTGGCTACTATCACATTTCAAATAAAGTTTGGTAATGGTTAGTTTAAGCGGGAAATGAGGAAACATAGAAAATAGGAATTCTATGTTTATCTTCTTTTTCTTAGTTCGGCAAGTCAAGTATAAGTTTATTTCATTCATGATACATGGATTTATATATTTGTGAAAACAATAATTTGAATTTAAACTTGTTGATCAAAATAATCGTTCATGAAGATAACTAGATCAAACTGTTAATTTTGGCTATATCTTATAGTAAAATTCCTTAGTTATAGCTCTCTGTCATGCAGCCCGGTACTTATTCGCACACAAAAATCAAGGCTCACATACCATATATACTAATTGATAGATTGGTATCAAGTCTATATATAACATCAGGAGTTATAACTTTAAGGCTAACAAAATCATTCAATAAAACTTATTTTTTGATACTATGAATTACAAATAGAACCAAAATTCACATGCTTTACTCATTACAGATGAAAACATAGTATTTAGGTACAAATAATGCATTTTGCACTTTCGAATAATTTGAGGAAAATTGAATTTTTGATAAATATGGTAATTATATGATGTTACATTTCAATTTGAAATCCCTCAGTCAAAGAAAATGAAAACATCAAAGCATGCTTTTTTTATTGTAAGAAAAAACCAAAATTTGACACACATAATGTACGTAGACTACATTGATTGTTCAAATGAAGAATATAGATGATTTTTCTGATTCACATTTGATGTGATGATTTTTTTACTGAAATTATAGTAAAAATAGGAAAAAACTAATTTGATCTCATTTTCTTCGAACATTGTCGTTGATTAAATTAGTTCTGTTCGTTTTCCCATATCATAACAGAAGCTTGAAATTAAAATGCTATTAAATATAATAAAACACAAAATAGAAATAGGTTTCATATCATCAATATTAAGAATTGATCAGCAGAATCAATTCTCAAATTCATAAATAAAAATTATGTTCATAAAAATATTTTAATTATTTCCAACATTTTTAAAAATATTTCAATTAAGAAAAAATCTATATCCTTGATTAGTTTTTGAACAGATTATTTGAGCGTTTGTACAAAATATTAGAACTAAAGATTCCATTAACCGTTGGCAAGTCTGAATAAATATAAATATCAAAAAATTTTACTTACTTCTCATAAGATAACATGGGATAACATCTTGAAGACCACGATGCTTCAGAATTGTTAACATAACAAATATCTCATATACTCTATCTTCTATTTGCTACTCATTCATCTATCGTAAAAGGTAATAATAAATAGTACGCTTTGTTTTTCGTTTTCTTCTGATACGTCATTGTTGCTCAAATTGAGATAACTAATGGCTCTTTACACAAACTCCAGGGTGTTTTTCTAATCATTGATAATAGACGAAAGGTTATCAGTTCATTTTCATGTTCTGAAATATTAGAAAGCTTCGATGAATATTACTTTGGATTGTGTTTCTGTTGTTTTCCACTAAAAACTCTGCGGACCAGTTCTAATTTGATATTCAATTACCAGCAAAATGCACATCAATCACTATATAACTTAAATTAATCTATTAAATACACACACACACACACACACACATATATATATATATATATATATATATATATATATATATATATATATATATATATATATATATATATATATATATATATATATATATATATATATTCCCGAGGTGAAAAACCTGGTTCTCGGATATGAACCGAGTAAAAGATTAGAAAAATCTCGACGTTTCGGTTCCTTTTGTGAAACCATCTTCAGGAGAATATGCAGGGGAATAATTCATATACGTGGCCTCAATCTGCCTACTCCACGAATCGAATTAAGAGGAATCGAAAACAAAACGATTGCGTGGTCTCAACATGCCTACTCTTCAGAGATATATATATATATATACATATATATATATACATATATATATATATATATATATATATATATATATATATATATATATATATATATATATATATATATATATATATATATATATATATATATATATATATATATATATATATAGGATGATTCGCTGTCGATGGTACGTTAGACGATTACGGAAAACGAGATATAGTAATATTCTGAAAATTTACTATGGTTACTTAGATATTAGGCGCCGCATTTAATTTAAGAACTGTTAAATCTGACTCAGTTACAGGCGAAACTGTCAAATTTCTAGGAGTCTTCTTTGACCCCGAATGGACTGGGTAAACCATGTAGACAGTGTGGCCGACAAGCTAGTAAAAAATATTTTTCTTTTACGAAATTTAAGAAACACGATTTCTTCTAGAGTTCTAAATATCGCATACCACAGTCTTGTCGAATCACATTTACGGTACTGTGTTCTGATTTGGGGTAGTTGTTCGGGTAGGGAAAGAATCTTCCGATTGCAGAGAAGGGCGGTGAGGGTAGTTTCTGGACTGAACTACAGTGACACATTTAAGAAACTAAGGATACTCACATTCCCATCCATATATATATATGAGTGTCTTTTATACGCGTTTTTTAACGTTGACAAATTACCTAAAAATGGCGATACCCATGGCTATAACACACGAAAAAGAAATGACATAAAATCGAGGTATATGAGACTTGAGAAGTCGAAAAACGTCCCGAATTTTACATCACATAAACTTTTCAATAAATTTCCTAGGGAAGTAAAGATCCTTATTTGAAAGGATTCAAAAAAGCTGTACTCTCCTTTCTACAACGAAACGCCCGTTAATGGTAACAAAAAGTTTTCATGTATTTTCTTGTAAGTTACTTGCTTGCGAAACTAGTCAGTTGTAGTTTTTATGAAAATTTGTTAGTATATTATTATTGTTATGAAGCTATCTCTATTTATGTTAATCCCAACTGGGAAAATTTGTATGACGTGTGCAACACAATGTAAAGTAAAATTGTGACAAGCACTAATAAATTATCTATCTATCGATGCAGAATATTTTCAACTGCGTTGCCGCATAAACCAAATAGGAGCAGCAACTTTGATATTTCAAATGAAACATCCTATTCAATATTGCAATTGTTGATGCGCTACTGTTTTCAAATATAACTGTATGTTACTTTCTATTTACAACGATTTCGGAGAAATTAGTCAATCTTCTTATTTTTTGTTCAAAACATAGCTGCAATTAAATGTTGACTACTTCGGTATTTTAATCCGTGAAAAGATGACATTTTGCAGGTAGTTTACCAATGTCTTTGTAAAGGGCAATTCAAAAATTGTGACTTTACCGGTATATACAGAAATTGTTGAAATTGTATTTTTTCAAATATAACACTCCCTATATTGTCAAATATAAGGAAGGTCAGTTAAAATCCCTTTGAAATTAAATAGTTTGAGCGGGGCTGCCCGAATGAAAATGAAAATTGAATTCAAGAAAATAAAATTAATTATAGCGACACAGCATCCGCGCTTTTAATTTAATCCGAGTTACAGGTAACCTATTTCTTGCACTCGCCATAAATTTTCAATTTTCTGTGATCTTATTAGTTGTATGCTGTTCGCTGTTCTGCTTCTGTGAGCTGTTCAGTGTGGGGACTGGGGAAGTAGTGTCCTTCGAAATTTCTGTATTTCATAAAATTTTTGATTTTAGGATTCACACCAAATAGGTAATTAACAATAATAATAAAAAAACTACGTTGAGAGTCTCTTCCTAGCTATAATAATTCTTGAGTATTATTTTTATTCACATTTTTTCATGTCCTATGGCTGGTTGACTGTCAATGTGTTACATAAACCTTAAGTTGGCGAATCGTTTTTTATTTTCAATGAAATTGTATAATTAACGATGGTAAAATAATTTCTTATTATGTTTTCAGAAACATGGCTGATAAACCTGTTGCCAGACCCATGAAGTTTCCATACACATTTTCTGCCAAAATAGCGCAGTTCCCCCTTAAATTCTACTTGAAAAATCAGTGGATATGGAAATACTATGCGATTTCACTTGTAATTTGCACTCCAGTGTTCTATAAGATCCATAGGTTAGGTATGTATAGTGTGCAGGAAGATTTTCAGATATTCTATAAAATTTTCAATATTTCAGTGAACTCGCCTCAAAATGTTGCTAAGTGGGCTGAAATTAAGAGGAAACAGGCCGAGGAGGCCCATCACCACTAATTTCTCAAATTAAATTAGAACAGTAATATATAGTTCCATTTTCCTGTTAAGAATAAAAATGTAAATCATTAAAATGATATCTCTTATATTATTGGATATTATTACTATTACTACATCGTGTTATATTGGTTACACATATTTTTCACATATAAGTGAATGAAACAAGTTAGTAGGTAATATCTTGTAATATATTGGGAGGATATGGAAATAAAAGGCCATATAGATTGCATTTTCTTTAGTTTGAGGCATCATTTTAATTACATTAAATACTTTAATCAGTAGTGCAAATTTGTTATTATATAAACAACCTTGCTACAGTGTATGAGAATTGATTGTAGGAAGTAATCAATCCAGGAAATTATTCATCATATACTGAACTAACATTATCTGAGAAAAAAATTGATCATGATTTATACGTTTTCCTTTGTCATGTGAAAATATTTTTAAGGTTGATTCTATTTATGTACAGAGTGGTCCAAATTAGATACTTGATAGAAAACACCAATTTCTAGGGGAGATAGAGAAAAACATGTTACGAGGTTGATTTTTGTGAGAAAATGAATGCTGAAAATCCCACATTGATATCTTCACTTGTTCAAAAGATACAAGGTGTTTTTTCAATTTTGTGCATTTTTGACCCACTCCCGTAACTTGTTTATTTATGAAAATTTCTTGTTTCTGTTCAAACATTCTTGATACACTTTTTTGAAGGGAATCCAATGGTGTTCTTTGTTTTTTATCAAAAAATATGGTTTTAGATGAATTTTCGAAATCTGAGTTTCCATTCCTAAATATGAAACAAAATACCTTAGTCACTATTGTCTATGAGTAATGTCAAACAATTATTATTTTTCATGAAATGCAGTTTGCTTAACAAGTTTACTTTGCTTCTTTGAACTGAGTTTTGATCTTACTAGGATATTTATCTGCCTATTAATTGAAAATTTATGAAAATTATGGAAAATGTGAAATGCTAAAGTGACATGAAGATGCCCAGGCTGCTAGCAATCTTTACTTTGACCGATACCCTGAAAGGAGACAACTGTATCGGGATATGTTCACTAGATTGCAGCGAGACCTAGTTAATTACGGTTCTTTTTCAAGGACAAGAGTATTCGAAGACAGGAATAGAGATGGTTAATTAGAAGGTTTTTGGGGAACTAAATATTTCACTACGCAAAATACAATTGAATATCTACAATTATTCCAAAGACTACTAGAAATGTTTACATGTTACTACCAAATGACCTTGAATTTTGCCAATGGTATTTAGGAAAATGTACTGAAAACCCAAATTTTGCACAGAACATCATATGGACTGATGAAGCATAAGTTAGCAGCTCTGTTATTTTAAATAGATACAATTCCTACAATTGGACTTTGGAAAATCAACATATTACAGCGGAGACACAAAATCAAGGCCGATAAAGTTTTAATGATTGTGTCGGTATTTTTAGAGGAAGGTTTATCGGTTCCTATATCTATGAGGGTAACGTTACAGCAGCGCGATATCTGGAAATATTGCGGGAATTTGTTGAACCAATAATGGATTTGCCATTACAACAAATTGGAGAAGTATACTTCCAACAAGACGGGGCACCGTGTCATAACGTACACATTATAATGACGATATTTGGAGACAATAATTGGCTTTGTCAACCGGGGTCCTGTTCATTGGGCGGTAAGATCCCCCGATCTTACGTCTCCAGCTTTTTACCTATGGGGACGAATAAAAGACCTCACACATAAACGCCAACCTGATTCCCGAGAAGATTTAGAAGCAGCAGTGCGACATGCCTTTCGTTGAATACCTGCGGTAAAATTAATTGATGATGTCAATAATGTTAGGAAGCGAAGTCAATTATGTTTCGATTCAAATGGTGCACGTGTTGTAAATAGTTTAAAAATTTAATATTGTTGTTCATGTTA
This sequence comes from Cynegetis impunctata, assembly GCA_030704885.1. Classification (NCBI taxonomy): domain Eukaryota; kingdom Metazoa; phylum Arthropoda; class Insecta; order Coleoptera; family Coccinellidae; genus Cynegetis; species Cynegetis impunctata. Next base: position 151,134 of record JARQZK010003019.1, on the reverse strand, counting down.
TTCTGTTTTTCAATTAAATTAATTAATTTATTTATTTAAAGATTATTGTGCCTCAGCTACTAGGCTATTGGCACAGGTACAGTATTAAGTCTAACTATATAAGATGGAACAGTTTTGTGGATTTTAAGAATGATAAAACATTATAAAGATTCGAATTTGATGAGAGGTTTTCTTTGATGCTGTTTTTCAAATGAAATTCTTGTCGAGCTGCATCAAATTCGTGGCAGTCCTGTAGTCGACTGTCAGCCGAACATTACACTTTCTGCAAAGAGGTTGAGTTTGAATGCTTGTTAGGTAGCCATGGGAGATATGTCCTATTCTTAGTCTTCTTATGACAGTTTTGTGTCTTCTATTCATCCGTGGCAAGCTATGGGAGTCTATAGCTGTCTCTATTGACAGAGTTTGGTGTTAGAGAGGCTCCATAGCTTTTGTCTTCTGTTTTTTATTAGTCTTTTAAACCTATTTTTCAGATCATCTGCCAACTGTAGTTCTCGGATGGTATCTAGTCTGAGTGATTACTTCACCATCATGTCAGCTAGCTCATTTCCTCTTATCCCTACGTGCGAGGGGATCCATATAAGAGTGATGGCATTTCCTTGGGCCGATAAACGTTCACTTTCCGTATGTATGTTTTGGACAAGGGGATTTGTAGAGAAAATGTCTTCAATAGATTGGATCGACGAGAGGGAATCTGTGCATATTGCAATATTTGAGTTAGAAGTACTTATTGGCTCCAGTGCAGTAAGGATAGCGAATAATTCTCCTGTGTGAAGTGTTTTGAAAGTCGGGTTTTGGAAATTGTCTCGTCCAGAGTACATACCAAGCATCCAACGCTGTAGTCGTCCTTTGAGGCATCCGTTATAGCGAGGATTATGTTAAGGAATGTATGTTTAAAGAATAATGGGGGAGTAGAAGATTTATGATAATTGGTCAAAAATGTGTTAATTATGATGGGTCTTCTGGTCCAAGGAGGGAAAGAGCTTTGGCCGATAGGTTTGGTTTCATAGAATATAGAAGGATTGCTAACTAGATTCCGCAATAGTTGAGAGAGCGGTTTTCCTTTGCAAGATCGATTAACTGGAAGGGAGGTGGTGCTGGATAATATTTCATAACAGGGATTCTCAGGGTTAGCAGAAAATTTCGTGAAATAGGAAAATAATAGTTGTTAGCGTCTCAATGAGAGTGGCATCTCGTTGGATTTGAACAACAAAGACTCGATTGGACTTGATCTTAAAGCACCTAGACAAATTCGAATGGAAGAGGTTTGTATAGAGTTGAGAAAGTGATGGCTTTAGTGTTGGATGTAGAGAACTTGAGTCCTATATAATTTAGTCAGCTCACAAGATTATTGACACTTTACGGAGAAGGTCTCCCGTGGTTAGAAGAGACTCTACATGCATTTAAAAGGATTAGGCCGTCCGCATACAGCAGGCAACTCACGGGTTTTTCAACTAAAGTAACTACATCGTTTATAACAAGAGAGAACAGAGTTGGGCTGAGGACGGAACCCTGAGGTAAAACATTTTGTAACGAAAAGGCTTCTGAGTATTTGCATACACCCAGGGTCTGGGTGGCTACTGGGAGCGTCGGCAGGTGGCGGATAGCCGAACGACCTACAGTGCTGGCTGTGCTATCCACAGACACGCTTCAGGTTACCACCGAATAATCAATAAGGTGGCGCTGACCGACCCTCCAATCTAAGGTGTTATGCGATCCGTGCCTATGGATACATGGCGGTGGGAGAGCACCGTCGTTAACGGAGCCTCGAGGATACTGGGCGACCTCCTCGAGTAATAGCCTTGCCACGCCGTGCGGGGCTCCGGCGTGGTCGACTATTTAATTCCCTTGCTTTTCGTGGGAACAAGATGGAAGATTTTAAGAAAAAAACAAAATCGCGGGAAGTCGCCGCAACCCAGAGAGGAAAAAACAATTAAGAGAAGGAAAAGCTTCGTAGCAAGCATCCGGTAAAGGTTCTTCCTCGAAGAAACCCTCCAAAAACAACCGGAGGAAACAAGATCAACCACCCCCAGGCAAGCCTGGTGGTATCGATGATCCGTTGAGAAAGGGCCTCAGCGGAGCAGGAGTAAGATGGTACCTCCGCTTTCTTAAACAGGGCTTGTCACCTGAGGAAGCGAGAAGGAACTCCATCGAGAGGAAGAAGCCTCAAGAGCAACCTCCACAACAGACGGAGAAAAGGGGCCTCAAAACCCAAACTCCCCCTCAACGTCCCGATGTTAAGAGGAGGAAGACAGAAGCGGGAAGTCGCACCGCCACTGCTAGGCAAACTGGGCAAACCACCAGTTATACCGAAGCAGCAAACACAACAAGAGTTGCAGTGCTCCCCAAAAACTACCCAGGGGAGACGCTGAGTGCTGAGCAACTAACAGCACTTGAAGACGCCATCGTACAGGAGATGGCGCTGGGCGCAGAGTGTAAACTCCAGTTTGGAGGAATTCACTTTCGTCCAAGCATGCTCGTGGTAGACTGCGTCACCAAAGAGACGGCAGACTGGCTGAGGGCAAATGCCCCCAGTCTGAGCACCTTGGGGGGAGCGGAGCTGATGGTGTGCCTGGGAGAGGATATCCCAAGGGCGCACACCATCACTGTGTTCTTCCCCAGAAGCTCGGACTTCGAAACAGAGAAGGTGCTAGCCCTGGTAAGTACACAGAACATGGGGCTTCACACCCATCTATGGAAAGTGCTAGGGAGCAAGAAGGAGGGCAATGGCCAGCTTCTAAATATAGGGATCGATGACGAGTCCTGCGAGGCCATCAAGAAAATGGGACACACCATTTTCTTTAGGTTCGGGAAAATCCCCGTTCATGGCCTCCGCAAGGACTCGAGTAAAAAGAAGGAGGAAGAAGAGGCGGGCAAGAAACCAGCCCCTGAAGCTGTAGAAAATACAGCCAGTGAAGCCGAATCGACTGGGAGTATGGACCAGGAAATCACGGCGACACCCAGCGAAGAAGAACAAATGCTGCAGGACGATGAGGAGGCAAGCACTCCAACTCTCCAGTAGTAATGGCTACCCCAACAAAAGTAGCCCAGGTGAACACTCATCACGCTAAGGGGGCATCAGCCGCCTTATCAAGGGTATTCTCCAGGGAAAACTTGGGAGTAGTGTTGATCCAAGAACCTTGGGTCAACAGGGGGCAGATCAGAGGACTGCCGAACAGAGAAGGTAAGGTAATCTGGGATGTGAGATGTGACAACCCCAGAGCTTGCATTCTTATCAGAAACGATATTAATTATATCTGTCTTTCAGAATTTATGACGAGGGACCTAGTGCCGGTTCGGGCACTCACCCCTCGACATATTAATAGCCTCAGGATACTTTGCTGGAGATGGGCAAGCACCACCAGAGGAAGTACAGTGGCTATCCGACTATTGCAGCAGGAGCAATCTACCCCTCCTGCTAGGCTGCGATGCAAACGCGCACAACACCATCTGGGGCAGCACGGACACCAATCAAAGAGGTGAGCAACTGCTAGAATTTATACTCGCGGCTAACCTTAACGTACTTAATGTGGGATGTGTCCCCACCTTTGTAACTAGGGCTAGACAAGAGGTATTAGATTTAACGCTCGGCAGCCCGAGCATTAGTAGATTGGTAAGGAAATGGAGGGTTTCAGACGAACCATCTCTCTCCGACCATAGAATCATTATGTTCAACGTGGAAGGGCTTGTAACACAAACATCCTTCACTAGAAATCCTAGAAACACAGATTGGGAAAAATACACCACCAATCTAAAATGTAACCTAGAACAGATCAAGTTCGACAGCAACAGTCATATCCAATTTGAGCAGACCCTAGAGGAAGTTAATGCCGCAATCATGGATGCATACGAATCCAGCTGCCCGATAAAAGAAAATAAATCACACAGTAGCACCATTTGGTGGAACAACCACCTGTCAAATCTAAGATCCGAAGTCCGCCGGCTATTCAACAAGGCGAAGCGGCACGGAGACTGGCAGGGATACACCGAAAGGCTGACAGAATATAATAAAGAAATAAGGAAAGCCAAAAGAAACAGCTTCAGGAGCTTCTGTGAGACAATCACATCAAGCCCCGCAGCAGCCAGATTGCACAAAACCATGGCAAGAGGCAGAGAGCAAGGACCAATGTCACTCAGAAGAACAAATGGTAGCTACACAGAGAATGAAGAGCAATGAGCTCTAATCTTACTGGAGACGCACTTTCCAGGAAGCATACCATGTGAACCCGGAAGATCACGGGAAGAACCAGGCAGGGCCAAACGAGAAGACTGGGAAGTAGCAAAAACCATATGCACTCCCCAGAGGCTGAAATGGGCAATTAACTCCTTCCAACCATTCAAGTCACCGGGAATTGACGGCATATTTCCGGCTCTTTTGCAAAAAGGGCAGACGGAATTACTGCCGTTCATTATTAAAGCAGCCAGATTTAGTCTGGCGCTCGGGTACATACCGAGCACCTGGAGGAGAGCACGGGTAACCTTCATTCCCAAAGCAGGAAAGAAGGACCCCACCCTCCCGAAGTCATTCAGACCAATCTGTCTCACATCCTTCCTACTGAAGACACTGGAGAAGATGGTAGATAACTACATTAGAACCAAGATACTGGAGAGGGTGCCATTGCACCCCGGGCAGCATGCATACAGGGCGGGCAGATCAACGGAAACCGCTCTTTATGTGCTCACCGAAAACATCCAGAAATCACTTGAGTATAAAGAAATGGCCATTTGCGCCTTCCTAGACATAGAGGGGGCATTCGACAACACCTCTCACGAAGCAATAAAAAGGGCCCTAATGAACAAGGGAGTGGACAGAACCACATCCAGATGGATGTGCCAAATGCTGGCTACAAGAACGGCCGAAACGAAGGTGGGCGAGAACACCTTTCGGATCAGTATAAACAGGGGATGCCCACAAGGAGGGGTACTATCACCTCTGATGTGGAGTCTTGTAGTGGACGAATTACTCGAAACACTGACCGGGAACGGAGTCACTTGCCTCGGCTATGCTGACGACATAGTCATCATGGCCAAAGGTAAATTCGAAGGAACCCTTTGCGACCTCATAGAAAGGGAGCTAGAGACTACCAGAAGGTGGTGCCTCTCGGTGGGATTGAGAATTAACGCATCACAAACCACAGTGGTACCCTTCACTAGAAGAACAAAGCTTCAGCACTTAAGGACTATTCGTCTCGACGGAGCAGACTTAGAATGGCAGCAAGTTGTGAAGTATCTAGGGCTCACCCTAGACTCAAAACTACTCTGGAACATGCACGTAGAAAAGATCGTTAACAAGGCAAAATCATCACTGATGGTGTGCAGAAACATCGCAGGAAAAACGTGGGGCTGTAACCCATCAATACTGCGATGGATGTACACCATGATAGTGAGACCTATGATCACCTACGGAGCAGTAGTGTGGTATGGCAGAACCGAACTCACCACAGCAAAGAAAACCTTGGAGAAAGTGCAAAGACTAGCATGTCTTTGTATAACAGGAGCAATGAGATCGACTCCAACAGCAGCACTAGAGGTCATTCTGGACCTCACTCCTCTCCACATCACGGTGAGGAGAACTGCTTGGGGAGCAAACCTCAGGTTGGCTAAAGTTGGACTCAAAGGTGCTGCATACGGTACAAGGGACTCAACCCTTATCGGAAGTGCACACCTTGCTGACCTCCCAACTGACGAAATTACCAGGAAATTTAGTTTCAAGAAATTATTTCGAACGGAACTAAATACCAAGACGGAATGGAGCATAGAATCCATTCGAGCACTGGAGAAGAATACCATAATATGGTATACGGACGGGTCTAAAACTCCCGAAGGAACTGGAGCAGGAGTCGTTGGGCCTCGTACCAAATACTCAGAACCCATGGGCCAGTTCCCCAGTATTTTTCAAGCGGAAATTCACGCCATAGAAAGGTGCATTCAGTTCAACCTCGATAGGAAATATCGGAACAAGGAAATTGCGATCCTCTCCGATAGCCAAGCAGCCATCAAAGCGTTGAGCTCTTATAACATCAACTCAAAGATGGTTTGTGAATGCCTAGACAAACTAAACGATCTGGGCAGGAACAACAAAGTGATACTCCTCTGGGTGCCGGGGCACGCCGGAGTGAAGGGTAATGAACAAGCAGACACCCTGGCACGAAAGGGTGCGTCAACGCCACTGATCGGGCCAGAACCTTTCTGCGGACTTGGAAAATCTTTCTTCCAAGAAGAACTCAATAAAGCTGAAGAAGCAATGAGAGCAACATACTGGCAAAGACTTCCAGGACTGAGGCAGGCCAAAGATCTTCTCGGAAAGTTCAACCGAGCAAGATCGAAGACACTGATTAACCTCAGCAAAACTAGTCTAAAGACAATAACAGGATTTCTTATGGGGCATTGCAGACTCAAAGAACACCTAAGGAAGCTAGGTTTAGAGGGGGACAGCACCTGCAGATTCTGCAAGGAACGTCCAGAAACACCCCACCATATACTGATGGAGTGCTATGCTGTGCACCATGAAAGACTTAACACACTGGGATCATACCAGCTGACTGTAGAAGAAATACCACGAATAGACCCCCTTAAAATCCTCAAATTCCTGAAGGTATTGAGGCTTGAGGGGCTGCTGTAAAACGAGAACACATCGAGAAGCAGAAGAAGATGGGGCACAATAGATCTAATAAGGTCGCAGCGCATCGGTCACCATCCGCACTCACCAATACCACCAATACCAATTCAATTTGCATTATATTAAATTAATGAGTTATTACAAAATAGGCACTAATTATTGTTTTTAACAGTTGTTATGTAGAACTATGTTGTTTCGTATTTAGGCATGGCAATAAATATAGTATATATTATATTAAATATAGTATATATATATATATATATATATATATATATATATATATAGATATATATATATATATATATATATATATATATATATATGTGTGTGTGTATGTCTATGTGTATGTGTTGTGTTTTTGTATGTGTATGTGTATGTGTATGTGTATGTGTATGTGTATGTGTATGTGTATGTGTATGTGTATGTGTATGTGTATGTGTATGTGTATGTGTATGTGTATGTGTATGTGTATGTGCATGTGCATGTGCATGTGCATGTGCATGTGTATGTGTATGTGTATGTGTATGTGTATGTGTATGTGTATGTGTATGTGTATGTGTATGTGTATGTGTATGTGTATGTGTATATGTATATGTATATGTATATGTATATGTATATGTATATGTATATGTACATGTACATGTACATGATTTATATGTTCCTATATGTATATGTATGTGAATGTATATATATATATATATATATATATATATATATATATATATATATATATATATATATACAACAATAAAACAATCAAGATAATGAATATCCATCAAACTTATATTATCTATGAGATTAAAAACAACTTACATGCCATATGGTATATGTCTTTGTATTTGTCTGCGTTTCACATCAGACATTGTTATTATAAGGGTGGCTAGTTGCCTCTGGAAAAATTCGTTCTAACAAATTTATGTATAGTTTAGTTGTTTTTAATCTCACAGATGATGTTAGTTTGATGGATATTCATTATTTTGATTGTTTTAATGTTGGTTTTGTAATTGTAGCCCTGAAGAAGTCAATAAACATTGACAAAAGCTCCGATATACATTTTTTGCTTTATTCAATTGTTGCTAGTATGCTGGAATGAATTTCATTTTATAAATGACTTACTTTATGCTTTGTAAGTTTTGTTTGAGTTGTTATTAATTGGAATTTTTGTTATAATGTCAATTTTAACCCTTACAGTGCAATAATTTATTTCAGAGGAACATATGACTAAAAATATAAAAATATATTGTAAACCTGAGTGAACTACAGCAGAAAAGCTGAATTTTTATGAAAATATTTTTTGGAGTGCCAAAATTGGGATAAATGTGGGTTTTCAGACATTCAAATTAAATTTCATGGGCGCTTTTTGCGTCCCTTCTTTTGCTTCTAGCAGAGGGCCCTTAAGGAGCCAGTTCAGGCCGGAGCCATGCGTATAAACTAACCAACGTATACAGACAGGCCAGGGCGAAAGTCAATTTACGAATATCCCATCCCACCTACAAAGGATTGAGGCTGGTCGACGCAATATATATATATATATATATATATATATATATATATATATATATATATATATATATATATATATATATATATATATATATATATATTTATATATATATATATCTAAATATACAGAGGTGGATTAAACGTTCAGAGCGCCGTAGGCAAGCATCTCAGCTTCTATATTAAAATTAACTCGTACTATAGTTTGACCTAAACCGATGTACCGCCTCCTTTATTTTACAATTCTTCCCGCGCGCCCCTTTGTACCCTCGCGCCTCTAAGCATATGCCTAGTTTGCCTTACGGGTAATCCGCCTCTGTATATATACATATATATATATATATATATATATATATATATATATATATATATATATATATATATATATATATATATATATATATATATATTTATCGTCGGCTGAGCCGTGTAACTCCGAAATTGGTGATTTTCAGGTTTTTGTTTCATTCGAATAACCCGCCGCGTGTTGTGTCAAAGTCGTTTAGTCGAATACTCACTAGATGTTATTCTATGCGCAGGTTTACAAAAACGTGTAACTCTAATCGCAGTGTAGATTCGTGTATCTCGACAGGTGCTCCACGATTGGTTGTACGTGCATCTTGTTTTTTGTGTTTTTGATACATTTGTATGGTAGTTTATAATCTGAAACATCAACTAGATATCAACTAATTGTATTGTAGAGTCAGATGATAATTAAAATGCGTTTTAAACGGATACGTAAACCACACACAATAGTTAATGACTTACACAGTTTTACATTCTTCCCGCTCTTTAGATTTACACGGTTAATATTATAACTTCTCATGCTTCGAATTACTATTAATTTTATTGTTTCAGAAAAATGGACAAGAACCTAACAGATGCACAACTTGAACAAATTGTTAACTCTTCAGAATTTTGGATGATGAACCTGAACCACTTTTGCGACCACTTCTTAAGATTGATGACATAATAAATATGACTGATATAGACAAAGATGATAACAATTCTTCTCTTGTTATGGGCGTCATCATAAAAGACAATGAAGTTCAAAAGCAATATCAAGAAATTGAGGTTCAACAAGATTATCTGACTAGTACAGTAAATAACAACAAAATAGATAGTGGAATAGAAAAATTGCTAAATAATGGTGGCGACCAAGAACTAGAAAATTCAAACAGTGGTGAGAATGAAGAGAACGCTAACAGCAATGACCAAGAAATCTGCAGTTCTGAAGAAGACGAAGAACTTGAAAGTTGTGAAGAAAATGCCAAAGAAAATGATGTTGACTCAAATAATTTCAATCTGGAAGTCGAAGAACACAATTCAGAAGATTCCGATATCGAGGAAGAAAGTATCGGTAGGATTGGTAATAAGAGGAAGAAACAGAAGTTAAGGAGAATTTACGGTAAAAAGTACAAAGGAATGAAAAAAAAATGGAAATAAATTTGAACTTAATACAAACAGAAAGGAGCGTACAATGGGGGAGTCCTGTCAATTAAATTTTTGTAGAAAATCTAAGAACAGATCTTGGGCAGTGTTCACTGAAGAAATGCGTAAGAACATCTTCAAAAACTTCTGGATAATGTCTTGGGACATGAAACAAGTGTATGTGGCTTCCCTGATTGACATCAAGAGTCCAAAAGAAAGAAAAAGTGAGCACCGAACAAGTAGACGAGGTCATACTTATGACTACTTCCTGATGTCTGCCAAGAACTCTAGATTACAAGTATGCAAAAAGACATTCCTATGCACATTGGGAATAAAACAGTGTATGGCAATAAATTTTGCTAGAAAGTCGAATCCTGACGGGACATCAATGCCAAAGTGTCTACAGAAAACTCCCACACGTTCTATAAAAACTGAAAGGTCTATGAATGCCAACCGTTTTATGTGTGAATGGTTGGAGAATATACCAAAGTTAGAATCGCATTATTGCAGAGCTTCCTCCAGCATGTTGTACCTAGAACCCGCATTTCGCTGCAAAATGGATGTGTACAGAGAGTACAAAATAGCTTGTCATGCTTCCAATGTATTACCTCTCAGTACCGTTAAATTTTTTGAAGAAATGGATCTAAAGAAAATAGCAATATTCAAACCAAAGAAAGACCAATGTGATATTTGTATCAGTTTCAACTTGGGACACCTCGACCAAGATCAATACAACAGACATCAAGAGAAAAAAGAAGAAGCAACATTAGAAAAAGATATAGGGATAAGAAAGACTGCGAAACTAACAAGCATTCTATTATTCTGACTGTAGATGTTCAAGCTGTTTTGTTGTCACCACAGATGCAGACTAGTGCTATGTACTACAAGCCAAAGTTATGCACACATAACTATTCTATTTTCGATTTCACAACCAAAGAAATTAACTGTTACCTCCGGCATGAAGCCAATGGTGGATTTGAATCCAATATTTTTGCTTCTATTTTGTGAGATTATCTCAGCGATCGAGTAAAGCAGAACCCTTTAATAAAAAATATAATAATTTATTTCGACAGTTGTCGATACCAAAATAAGCATAACACTTTGGCGAACGCACTACTTTGGTTCTGTAGAAGAAACAACATCGCAGTGATTCATAAAAATTTAGAGAAAGGCCACACAAAAATGGAGGTGGACTCCGCACACTCTTTGATCGAGAGAAAACTGAAAGGTAGACCAATTTATTTGCCGACTGATTATATCAACGTTTGTATGGAGGCTAGACTGCAACAACCTTTTAAAGTAAAATTTCTTCAGTTTGATTTCTTTAAAAACCACGATGGAATAAGTTATTACACCTCCATAAGACCTGGAGCCAGAAGAGGCGACCCAACAATTTCTAATCTTGTAGCTATAAGCTACGAAAAAAAGAAATTAAATATAAACTACAATTTACTGATGAATGGAAAACCTTACCAAATAATGCGAATACGGACCATGAGGTTGTGTCACTGCCTGATCTTTATAAAAGACCTTTGAAGATAAAAAAAGAAAAGTTTAATCATCTTCAAGAGTTAAAATCCGTTATACCAGATCACGCTTGGGCCTTTTATGATCAATTGGATCATTGAGATTATTGATTTGTTTGTTCCTTTAGTTATTTAAAAATTATATATTTTTGACTTTTGTACCTCTGATAGATTTTTGTGCAATAATTGCAATAAAATGTTCTATACTACACCGATTACAATAATTTATCCAGTCTTTCTAAATGTTTTTATTAAAATTTTTAGAAAAAATCGTATAAGTCCACATATTTCAAGTGCAAATGCGTGTATATCCATTTGATTAATTTTTTCCAGCTCGGAAACGACTAAAATAATTCGTTAATTTCTTTGAATTTGTTGGAACTTGTGAATAATAAAAGAACACTGTTTTCAGGTGAATCAATTTGTGTTTTTGCTTCAAGAAACTTAATTTATAATCTTATATATATATATATATATATATATATATATATATATATATATATATATATATATATATATATATATCCCGCAAACTCTTTTCAGCGTACCAAGGTAGTTACACTGCTTGCATACTGAACTCTACCCACACTCCCTCTGTTCCATAAGTATCCTATCTCACCCAACCATAATGTACTTGTACAAACAAGTATATTCTCTGATTTGGCTGAAGAAGTTCATCCCCAAAACTCAAAGCCCGTGTCCCTGACACATATTTCAGGGAGGAATGAAACACGCAAAATTTGCCATTTGCATGGTAAAAAATCTTAAAATTAATGAAAACCTCTAATTTACCTGGAATCTTCAAACTTGATAAATCCAATTACTCAGGTCTTCTCCTCAATGATCAGGTAGGACTCACAAATAGTCCCTTATTAAATTTGTTCAACAGTGCAGTACCTGGCAGTGGATCGGTTAGAATTCCCTGAATATTTTACAGAATCTTATAGGAAAAGAGATTGTAAATAAATATCTGTATGAACAAAAACAAAACTTGAATTTACTACGTTTATTATCACAAATACTTTGAAAAATTTTACACTGCGATTGCAATTTCGGTCACTAGACCATCATTGGGCAGATTGAGTTAAGAACTCCGTGACCGAAATTGCAATCGCAGTGTAATAGTTTTCAAAGTATTTTTATGATAATGAACGTAGTAAATTCAAGTTTTGTTTTTGTTCATCATGTTGTATTATCACGTAGTAACGACGGATTCCATCAACTTTTTAAATATCTGTATCTGTAGAATTATTCTATTGTTTAGTCAGCATCTGCCCAAGAAGTAGTACCTAGTTTGTTCTCTCAACATATTTTGTTATATTAGATGATATAAGTTTGACTGCATAATATTCGGAGTGTGCTATTAAAGTTGGTACTATAATATTGTTATTAGGAAAGGTAACAGTTAGGCGCGCTAGTAGTTTTTTCATCCGTTTTAGACCTGGACTACAGAGCTGGAAATTTTTGTGGTATTTAGTTTGCCGATGATGCTGCTGTTTTCTATCGAGCTGATACATGGGGGGAACTGAAAGGAGAAGTCGAGAGTGATTTCAGGAAAATTATAGACATTTTTGATTCCAAGCTTTTAACTCTCAATCATACAAAAACGTGTTTCATGTCCTTCTCTATCACCTCTGTTGGATTGCCCCATTACCAAACTTTGTCCCTCACAAGGAACGGAACTACATATGAAATAAAATCAAAAAGTGAATTTAAATATTTGGGAGTTTATTTGGATAACGATCTCAGATGGAATGTACAAATTGATAGCCTAGTGAAGAGATTACGAATGTTTGTCCCGAAATTTGAGGCTTTACGAGAGATTTGTGACTTGGAGCTTCTTAGGAGACTCTATGCTGTCTTGGTTCAGCCTCTTTTGCAATACGGAATATTGGGATGGGGTGCTTTAGTGAAAACTTATTTGAAAAAACTGGAGGTGACCCAAAGGTGGTTAATTAAAATAATTTTCCGGAAACCTTACATCTATCCTTCGGAGCAATTAAACAGAGGAAGTGGAATTATGGACTTAAGAAAGATTTTTCTCTTGGCGCTGTCGGTTCACCAAAGAAAGAATATAATGGTAGTGAATTTCAATCTGCATCAGCACGCAACTAGAAATAGAGGAAATTGGATATCTTTTCCTCGAACAGTGAAGACAATAGGACAAAGATGTCATGGATACCTGGCACCCTTCACATACAATAGGATACCATCAGCTGATACATCAACTCTGAAAGAGTTCAAAAAGAAAATCAAAGATTGGCTAAGAATGATGTCGTTAGGAAATGCCATTGGAATCCTCGACATAAAAAATTCATTTTTTCACGGTTGGTGTGTTGGATGAACTGTTCTCGCTCAGTTTTTTTGTTGTTAAAGTATAGATCTTTGATTAGGTTCATTGTGTAATATTGTAGTGTGGAAGTAATTCCTTTTGATTTGATTTTTGCTCGACTGCCGTTTTCCTGATTCCTAAATTTCCCTCACAAGACATTTCCATTGCTTGCCAATGGATGTGCCTTCGGGAAAGATAAAAAAAGAAAGGGTGCTTTATATGATATGAT
>JARQZK010003019.1:0-132500 GCA_030704885.1 Cynegetis impunctata | reverse complement strand
TTGACGTTTTTATCCCAAAATAAAATAGCGACAAACAGACGGCAAGTAGCAGGGTTGCCAGATTTGAACGGGGAAAAATTGGTAACAATTATTTTTGCATATAAAATTCACTTATTCTAGCAGTTATTTCATACGTGTTTTGCTGCTAATTTGTCGCCCAAAGTCGCAATCATGATTTTTTCGCAACCGCACAAAAAAATAGTGCACCCAACATGTTGCCTACTCGTCCAAAAAACAAAAATAGGTATTTTCGGGACTTTTTACTTGAATTACTATTACAATCAAAACTAAGATTCTGTTACAAATATCTTTATTTTTATATAAACTGTTCACAAAACATCATCATCGTCTTTGTCTGTGGTTGAAGTTGTGGATTGGTTCTACTACTGATACAAATCAGAACTGAATTTTGCATACGTAGCTTTGCTGCTAGGCTCAAATTCTTTACAGCAAATCTCATTTATTGCAGAGTGAGATCTAATAGACACAACTGAATTTAACATTTTTAGTATCATTTTGTTTCGAATTTTACATTTAACAATATTCATCAATGAAAATATGATCTCCATGAATGCATGGATGACGGTAAGCTTAGAAGAGTAAATGCAAATAGAGCTAAATCTTTAAACATGAATTGGTAGACTGCATTTTTAAAATCTATAACCTTCCTCCAAACAATAATAGGGTTATCAGAAACTGAACATCTCTTTTCAATCGACATTTAACAAGTTTCTATATTGTATCTCTATGTCAAATATTCTATTGGGATTTACAAATGTAAGTAGCAGCTCAGAAAATTTTGGTCTTTTGACTGGATTTAAAATTATAGCAGGACTAAAACTTCTTATCTACCGAAAAACATTCGAATGCGAGGGCATACGTTTGATTAATTCAAGTAAAAGTACTTCAATAAAATCCACACATTTTCTTTTAATTTCTTCAGCCTCTTCAGATAAAATATTATTAGCCGTTAATTCATTTTAAGCTAATATTTTTATTCATTCAGAGCTTTCTGTGAGAGATTTTTTGTTTATTATTTTTATTAGAATAAATTTTTTTATTTTTCCAGAATGTTTTTTAGTGAATATTTGTTTTCCAGTATACTTTTCTAGGTAAAAAGACAGAAAAAGCTGTATATTCCTGTTATTTTTTCACGTATATTTATTTTAGTACTATGTGAAGAACAAGCTCCCTCAAGAATTTGTTTCGCCCCCTCTAGAAAGGAGTACTGGCTACGGCCCTACATATATATATATATATATATATATATATATATACACCAGCTTCTATTTTCCAGTACTTATTGTATTCAGTAGATAAGATGGTAGCTTTGGCTATTCGTTCACCGCCAACCTACTGATCTATGAAAACAGTGGTTATTTATCAAATTTTGAAGGACATAATAGTTTTCTATGTTGTACTACATACATTATCTATGAAAACAACCCTTCAAATAATTTTCTGATTAAAATATTTACTTTAATATAATATAGTAGTGGATCTATAGAATAGACACTCTAATTGTCTAGGTGATGCGTTCTTGTTCATAAATGGTAATTCTGGAAAGTAAGGTACATTGGTAAATATTGGATTATTACGATAACTTTCGCTAATCATCACTTGGTAATTAATTAATACTGATAATTCTAATAAAAAATCTAATTATAGTTTCACTATACTTAAATTAAAAAATAATAATTTCTTAATCTATTTCGGATTTTAAACCTTCATTATCAGTCTAAATAAGAGGCTAGTTACTGAAAACATGTTGACAGATTATAAGTATTCGATATATAGTGAAACATTAAACCAGGTGTTTATTTTTATCATCAATATAAGGTACCCACCATAAGATTTCAAATTAATATCCCGCTTTACCGGCCGTAAGAAATATGTACCTAATGTCCTTTTATAAATTCAACAAAATTTAATTATGTTATTTTGTTCAAACTCGATAAATTTTCCTTGGGAAAAGTGATTTCTTACTATCCAATTTGAGTTTATGATATAATATTTGTTTCTGAGTTCGTTGAACTAATGTGTTATCCTTTTAAGGAAAAACAACGTGTTTAGTCGGTAGGGATTATTTAGTCGAGGGTTAAAATGCTAAACTTATAACTTATAATAAACTTAGTTATATATATATATATATATATATATATTATATATATATATATATATATATATATATATATATATATATATATATATATATATATATATATATATATATATATATATATATACAGGGTGTTCCAGAATAACGTCAGAAAATTTCGAGGGATTATTCTTTAAGACATTTTAAGAAAAATGTAGGCCCGCAAATGCTTCCTCACCGAAATACAGGGTGTTGAAGTTTGAAAAAAAATGTAATTTTTTTAATATCTTCTAAACTACGAATGCTATCAAGATGAACTATAGAACATTGTTATAACTTCTTAAGCTCTATAAACTGCTGTTGGAATTTCTTCCAAAACTAATAAGGAGCGGAGAATAGAGGGTACCGTGGGTTTCATTTAACCATATTTTTGAGGGAGGTCATTATTGGTAAATAATGACAGTTCTGGAAGAACTTTCAACAGTAGTTTGTAGAACTTAAGAAGATATAACAATGTTCTGAAGTTCATCCTGATAGCATTCGTAGTTTAGAAGATATTAAAAAAAGTTACATTTTTTTTCAAACTTCAACACCCTGTATTTCGGTGAGGAAGCATTTGCGGACCTATATTTTTCTTAAAATGTCTTAAAGAATAACCCCTCGAAATTTTCTGACGTTATTCTGGAACACCCTGTATATATATATATATATATATATATATATATATATATATATATATATATATATATATATATATATATATATATATATATATATATATATATATATATATATATATATGCAATCGCACTGACCAAGAATCTACACCTAAATTATTCCTTCCTTACATCAAAGGAGTAACAGACAAGATCGCGAGATCTCTCAAAAACACAAACATCAAAACAATATTCACCACCCAACAAAAACTCCCCCATCTGGTCAGATCCGTCAAGGATAAAATTCCTAATGAAAATCACGGTATTTATGAGATTCCCTGTTCCAATTGTCCTCGTTCTTATATAGGACAAACGAACCGACGAATTCAGGTCCGTGCCAAGGAACATTCACTTTCAGTAAGACACTCAGATATCACTAACGCCCTTTCCCAACATCACACCCAAACAGGCCACATTATCGATTTCCCCAATACAAGAACTATTGCTCCCGTCCGATCTTTCAAATCCCGAATTTTTCGTGAAGCTGTAGAAATAGAAAAACGTCCAAATTGTTTGAACACCAGAGATGACAGTCACAGACTCCCATCAGCATGGAAACCACTTCTCAGTGGTCGCCATGTGACACCCAATCAGAGTGCATCCCGCACTGATACCGTGCGCGAATACATTGACGTCAATACTACGTCAATAACTACGTCAATGGAGTACCCGCCCCCCTCGCCTATAAATACGGCCACACGACGATCGGCCCGTCAGTTGACTCTGAAGAGTAGGCAGGTTGAGACTTCAGAGTTGACAGGAAGCAGTACGGTTGGCGGAGTAGGCAGGTTGTGACCACGCAATCGTATTGTTTCCGATTCCTCCTAATTATATTCGTGGAGTAGGCAGATTGAGGCCACGTATCTGAATTATTTTCCTTCCAATTTTCCTGAAGATGGCTTCGCAAAAGGAGCCGAAACGTCGAGATTTTTCAAATCTTTTACGCGGTTCGTTCCGAGGACCAAGTTTTTCATATATATATATATATATATATATATATATATATATAATATATATATAACTTAGTTTATTATAAGTTATAAGATTAGCATTTTATCTTGAGCAAATAACCCTCGACTAAATAACCCCTACCGACTAAACACGTTGTTTTTCCTTAAAAGGGTAACACATTAGTTCAACGAACTCAGAAACAAATATTCTATCATAATCTCAAATTGGATAATAAGAAATCATTTTTAAGAAAGAATTTTTTTTCAAACTTCAACACCCTGTATTTCGTAGTGAGGAAGCATTTGCGGACCTACATTCATTGCAACTTTTTTTCTTAAAATGTCTTGAAGAATATCCCGTCGAAATTTTCTGACGTTATTCTGGAACACACTGTATGTATATACATATATATATATATATATATATATATATATATATATATATATATATATATATATATATATATATATATATATATATATATACAGGGTAGTCGGCGGCACATGAATGAAATTTTTTTTCGGATATTGTTGGGTATTATTGGTACATTTTCATCTTTGGACTCTGAGTCCTAAGAGTCATGGTTATATTTATTCATTTAATATGGGGTTATGCTGCACCGAGACCTCAAGGTCTATTGTGCCCTCCATCAGAGCTGTGCCTAATATGCCATCTACCAGTTACAGAGTACCAATGAACTCCAATTTCTGGGAAGGCTTCAAGGAGAATATGTCCTCACTCCTACAAGTTTCTTTACCAAATAATTCTTTCCCTTGGCTTGAAATGGCAAAGAAATCTGTAACCAGGTGAGCAGGAGCTTCCTCCTCCAGCCCACGGAATAAGCACTTGTCATTTTCTGATGAACCTATTCTCATCAGATTCTTCCTGAGGCGACGGTGTCCTGTAATATCTGGATATCCGTTTGATGTTATTTCTTATTAGCACACAGGCACGTGGATATACTTGCCTATGGTCGTAAATCAGACTTACGTCTTCTTTGTTGATCCATGGTTTCTGGATCAGAACAATACCCAATTGCAACTTCGTAATGACAGCTGAAGCTCCCTTCGCTAGATACAGGTTCACTTGCGCTACCCTCGTGAAGATGAAGGTCTATTAAATGGAGACAGAGAAGGTGGTTATCAATCTTCTACATAATCCCCCTCTTTTATATCCCCTTTATGTCCCTCCACGAGTTCCATATGCGAGGTAACCTTACCAGAATCCGAACAGGTGCCTTGGTCTTGGGTCAGACCCCCCACCATACTCCGGGGCACAGAGGTGGTCTCTGCCTCTATGGCAGAGTCTATCCTCCTTTCCTAGCCCTGAGACAGGGATACGCCAGAAACGAAAGTTCAGTTGACACTCCTATGCCATCAGAGCTTCCTTCAATTGGTGATCAATCGCAATCGTGGGAATTGTTCCTCTTCCGTTCTTTCTGCAGCTCAGAATTTTCCATGCCTCAGTGTTGAGGTTGGAATTCTGCACCTCAACCAGTCGCAGAATTTTCTCCGACGAATGCATATCAAGGCTTCTTGGGAAGAAGACCGTTATGTTGGTAGGCTTTGGGATGTCATCTGCATCTCCACTGAGCCCTACCAATTCGGGCCATTCACAAGAATTCAGTTTTGACACAGACATCATCAGCCAGACCGCCCATCCTTGGGATCCACAGTTTACCAGCATAATTCCACAGCGGGAATGGATATCAGTGAAGTGGATCCCCCTCTCCTTGCTTTGGCAAATCTGCTCCACTAGTGTGTTTTCAAAGGAAGGTGAGTTGCCCGACTTCCAGGATAGCCATAGTGAAGTCCTTGGCACTATTTCCATCCTGGTCGCCTTTCCTACCTTAAATTCTGTTGCATAACTAGTGGCTTGCCTGGTTTTTTGCTGCAGCTGTTTTCTGTTTTTTTTTGCAGAGACCACTGAGGAAGTGTTACATGCTCCGGGTCTCTCTTTCCGTGCGTCTTCCACGTAGGTATCTAATTCGGGGATGGGCGCTGAAGATCCTGCTCCCTAGCCTCCTCAGGTTTTAGTCGCTGATGGAGGTGTCGCAAGTACTTGTCCACCCCTGAGTTATTTCCTCAGTGGATCGTCTCTACCGCCTGGTAGTCCCAATTTGGAAAGATCAAAATGCTGTGGCTTTTTCTTAGGTCGTCTGACTTTATTTCCCTCTGTACGGTGCCCGGAGGTGGAGACTTTCTCCACTCCTTCTCCAGTGGTTTTCCATATATTGTTCATTTAGAGATAATTGACAGACAACTCGCGAAAAATCTATCACTACAGGTATTACTATTGAAAATAATTGACAATTACATTAATTGTCAATTTTTCAATTGAAGAAGTAAGTATATGTTCATGGAGGGGAAGAGAAAATGTTTGTTCTTAATTTGATAACAAACAAATCATGTTATTTATTGTTCAACTTACTGCAATTTAACTTTCTATTCTATGATTTGAGGTAGAATTTCAAAATTATTTACTTGTTCTATGGATACGTAAATTTTTAAATTGATTATTTTGAGAAATATTAGAAAATTTTTATCAACATAATCATTGATCAATCAATGGATCGATAAAATGAAATCATCGATGATTAATTTCGTGATAAATACGAGACTAAAGCTTTTCATTTTCAACTTAAAAGAAAATTTCTGGTCAAAGTATATTTAAACCACAATCAATGGACTTTCCTGAAAATTTTTGGTGAAAACTTAACGTTGTTTATTTATTTCTGATGAATAATAGTTGGGCATATTATTTCTAAGTACCTATCTTTTACATTATGGAAGTCAACGACAATTTTGTAATTCTACGCCAGTATGCCTACACCAAAAGAGAGTTTTATTATAATACTGTGACTAGTGAAGGAAAAAAAATTCAAATAATTTGATGCTATTATGTTATCATTATCTATAAATTGTGCTATGTATCTATGATTTTCTTATTTTATACTTTACTTTGATTTTTTTATATGAATTTGCAGAAACTTATTTGTCAACGGAGTAATTCATTAAAGATTTGGTTAAACTTATAGATGTCTCTTATAGGTTTGCGCTTTTAATGCAGCATGTCTCTAAACTGTCTTACGGTAGATTTATTCCAACACGCTCCAATAAGCACCAAACAAGCAACTGAGTCCATTTTTGTGTAAGTAAGCGTGCATGTACTTGACTCGGAAATTGTTAGAATTACAATATGTTGCGTCATGAATTGTTGGCAGCGAATTCCGTAGCTACCTTGTTAATCTGAAGAAATACTTCCTTACCTAATACAATGATTCATTAAGCTGTTTTAAAATAAAGTGTTGACTTTTAAACTACGGAAATTTTGAATGTTTCAACGTAATTTAGAAAAATATACTTACTGACTGAAGTTAACGATATGTCACAAATTTGAATACTTGTTAATTGAAGATTATCAAATAACCTTCCAAGCAGTGGCGGATCCAGTGCAGTTTTTCGGGCGGGTATGATCTAGACAACCCCAGAGCATGAACGATTATTTCTGCAATTGTTGGACAGTTTCAATTGTAAGGCCGATATGATTAATATTTTCACAACTATTTTAGATCAACTGAATCTCTCAAGTCATTGGTATACAAAGTGATATTCAGTTTATTAAAAAAAATCTTTTCTCTCCTCAAAAATTGATGGCAACTTATTTATTCGTAACTACATTGAAGGATCATTATTTATACTTAGTAATCTTGTTTTAAATAATTAATCGTATCTGTATTTTCCAAATAATGTATGTAAAAGAAAGTATTTCGATCTCTTGTTCATAGGTACCTATATTTAAAATAAAAAACGCATTCTTTCAGGGAAACTTTTAATTCAAACTTTGTTATTCTAATTCCAATTCTAATTTATATAATTAATGTTGATAGTAAAAAATAATGATTTTTATTCAGTCTCATACAGATTTGAATTATTTATTATTATTTGTTTTGTCTAAAATACCATAATAATTTTTAGTACATTCATAATTATCAATACCTTAGCCAGATATTATATAATAAGGCATTCTAAAATGTTATCAATTCAGAATAGAATTGAATTTAGAATATAATTTTGTAGTTCAGAGTTATTGAGTTTTTGTTTCGACGGAAGAGCAGAACTTTTAAGAAAAATTGATTTATTTTTAAATAACCACAACATTTCATTATACTCAGCTGATAGTACCGAGAAAATAATTTAACAATGTCAATGAAAACCTTTTATTAGTTAAATTAGTTTTATCAACAATGTCAATGAAAACCTTTTATTAGTTGAAAAACATTTCGTTATCCTTAGCATTGAGAGCTAGAGAGCCATGTTTTTATTTGTACTGATTACGAATAACTTGAAACAAGTTTTTCTTTATATTTCTATATATACTTCTTTCTGATGATTGATATTTAAATGCTATAACGGCAGGACCAAATATCACAAGCAAAGTAATTCAGTGTGAAATTAACAAGTTCAATTGACAAAGAAAAAGCTTGTTACAAATAAAAACCGCTATATCTTTAACACTAATCCTATCTAATCGTCGATTCCTTCATTTAATCTTATTTATTTGGGGTTACACTACACTACGTCCTCAAGGTTTATTGTGCCCATTAATTTAATCTTAAATAAATGCAATATTTTCCATATAACCGAATCTCTTCATAAAAGTGATATTCTCCTATGAAATAGAATTAGGTATATGATAGGTACCTACTTTATAACATCTAATCAATTGACCACTCCTTTCTCCAATCGGCCAACTTTAAATGAAGATTTATGCCATCCACTTCTGCAGAACATCCAAGCAACCTTCAATCAGACCTACAATATTCATTTTTTCTAGAATAGTCGAAATTTCGGGGAATGTTTTTCTCAAAGACAAATTCTTAAATTAATTAAGAACATATTTTGTACCTTATGTGAGTGAGGTTTTCTGTGGTTTTCCTTACCATCTAATATTCAGACCTGATTGCGGAGTTTGGACTGAATAGCACGTAATCAGTAACTTGAGATGGCCACAGCTGCAGAAAATTCAATGAAATATTCTCTCAAAACGTGAAATTAAAGTGGACAACGCCAATCTATTCACATTGATTTTCTCTATGAAGTTTCTTTTGATTACATGAACTGTCGAAGCCCCAGTTTCGCACAGATACGTCGTCGAAAATTGATTAAAATTCAAATTTCCTATCACTTTCACTGAAATCCAAAATCGATCCATTCCACATTTAAGGTAATTCAGATTTTGCTTATATGCCTTCCGAAAGATCTTCAAGAATATTCCAGATCTATCGTGAAAGATATCTCGACGTTAATTTCACATAGGATCAAGTCAAACTGAACCACCCCAAAAATTCAGATATTTTTAGCTTCACACTTTATTTTCTGTTGAGTTAGCCAAAATGTTCTGCGACGCCCCTGTGAAGTCTCCACGGCGCCCTGGGGCGTCGCTACTCACAGTTTGGGTATATATATATATATATATATATATATATATATATATATATATATATATATATATATATATATATATATTTATATGTATATATTTTATATATATAATATATATATATATATATATATATATATATATATATATATATATATATATATATATATATTATATATATATATATATATATATATATATATATATATATATAATATATATATATATATATATTATATATATATATATATATATATTTTTTTTTCAATCCAATACAATTCTGTTATTATATCATGAAATTTTCCTATTTATTATTTATTATTCATAAAATTATTCATTTAAATAAATTCATTATAGAAACGGTTATGAGTTAGTCCTCTCGAAATAACATAATCCATTATTCTTCTAGAGTTGTTCCGGTACGGATAGTACTTTTTTCAGAAATTAATTCACATTAATGCTGAAGTGGTTGTGTATACAAACTCGTTGAAAAGATGAGATAATATAGTTTTTTCAAAACTTTCACTTGGAAATGCTTGCTTCAATATAGCGTTGCAGTAATATTCCATTATTATTATATTATTAATTCAAGGCTACAGAACCTGCAGAGGTGTTAATTCTTTAACTATCGCCATTGTATTTAGGTATATTTCATACATGTTGACTTCTGATTGTGAAATTGAATTCTCGAGAGTTGTTGTCAAATTGGCGTGAGAATATTTATAATAACCTCATTTTGTGTGATATAACAAAGTAACCACTTTGTAGTTATTCAAACTACTGTTCGGCAACAGATTTTGTACGATAAGTACCTATGCAATTCATAATTATTATCTTGACTTGAATTTAATAATTTTACTGCCGTTGCATTACTTATTGTTCGGACAAACAGATATTAAGTTGCAAAAAATATATATTTACAGTATGATTATAACGCAAATAGTAAAGTACGATATTTTATATTGATATACTTTACTGAAACTATGATAAGCTAATAAAATTACCAAGGCCATAGCCAGTAGTAAGTACCCCCTTTCCAAATACCCATATAAAAATAAGATGAGCAGATCACATAATAGCAGGTACTAGTACCCATTATATAAATGTTACGGAATTTCAAATATCAAATGATTCATATTTAAGTAATTTTATTTATATAGAAAATCAATAGAAAATTTAATTTTCTAAAGGCTGCCGTTCTTACCGTGCTTTTTCACTATTTGATCTGAAAGAAAGTAATTTTATTATTAATTTTTTTTTTATTATAATGATATATTTCAACATGACATTAAATATGACATTCTATACTCGCTTTGGTCGTGTTCTGTTCCCGTATGACAGTGACAAATTTTCCATTTGATTATATTTTTATTTAAATAAAAATTTCGTAGGGTGTTTAAAACCTTTTATTCAACCACAATCCCCTTTCCTGGGCACGGCCCTGAGAACTACTACAGAAAATAATTTAATTATTTTAATTCTAATTCTAGAATTATTCACTTTTTACCAATGCGTATACTAATATCTATATACATATAGTCAAGGGAGCGCCAGAGGGGGCAGAGCCCCCTCTGGAATTATATAAGCCTCCTATAGAAGAGATACCAGGATTATTACAAACCAAAAATCTCTATATCTGCGTTGAAACATAAAACTAGCATAGTTACAAACAAATCTACTGTTCACAAATAGCTATTAATATAACGAGATTATTATGCGATTTATAATAGTCGAGGACATTGCTAGGTGACGAGGCGACAAGCCGAGTCACCTAGCAATGTCCGAGACGGTTTTAAATCGCTAAGGCCGGCCGCACATTTACTACAATCGGATCCGATTGTCTGAAACGATTTCAAATCTGAGCACTAGCGCACACTGCCAACAAAATACGTCCGATTTTATTTGAATGTCACAAGCAGGAATATTTTTCGACCGTGGTAATCAAATTTTCAGTATCGCACATAGTTTGACAATTCCTTTTTCTATACTCCCTGTCAAAAACTGACAGAAATAATCTTATGTTTGCGGTAGACTATGCAAAAACAATGTAGGGCTTGCCTTCCGGTAGCCGGATCAGACTTTTAATCGGTCCGATTGGTAGGACGCACTGCTCGTGCATCCGAGTCGGACGTCCGATCCGATATCGGATCGTAGGTGTGCGATATGACCGTATAAAAGTATAGGTATTTGAGCGTCAGATGCCCTGATCCGACAATCGTTTCAGACAATCGGAATCGATTGTAGTAAATGTGCGGCCGACCTAATAATCGAGTTACATTCAAAGCTTTATCGTATCATTGACAACGGCGACGTGAAAATAAAAGCAACAAGATTTTATGTCATTTCATTTCGGCATTTCAAAAAGTCATTAAAACCATGCAAGATTTTTATATTCCTGACGATATATTAGCTGCAGCCAACACTATAAGGTTGGACTTGCTTCCGGATAATTCTAAAATCCATTATAAAAAATAATATCGGCAGTTTAGTGAGTGGCGAAACAAAGAACATATTCAAGGTGCAGAAGAAACGGTGTTGCTGGTGTATTTTGCAAAACTCTCTGAGAAATATTCTGCCTCATCCTTATGGCCGAAATATTCCATGTTAGAACTTAAGGAATCTGTGGAAAACGATAAATACTGCGCTTTAATACGTTTCATCAAGAAGAAAAATGTTGGATATACTGCAAAAAAGTCAAAAGTATTTACAAGAGAACAAGTCAACGAATTTTTGTTTTTTGTCCCAGATGAGGAGTTTTTAATGATGAAAGTTGCTTTTTTAATTGGAATTGGAGGTGCCTATCGAACTAATGAATTAGCGAAGATGACCACTACACGGAAGATGACGTTTTAGAGGACAAGCAGACGCTATCGGCAAAGGTGTATCCATCAAGATTGAAAACTGTCAAAATATTGTTTTATATTTTCATCAAAACTAGTTCTAATATTATTTGGTATCTAACGTATTATGCTTTCGTAACTAACGTATTATATTATGGTAACTAATCTATTATGAGTAACTAAGGTTTTATGTAGGTTTTGTTGCGTTTATGATCTTAATAATTATTAATAAAGATTCAGTATAAAAATGGCACAATCTTCAATGATACGATAAACATCATTACATCATCATCATCTATGTCTGTAGTTGAAGTCGTAGATAGTTTCTGCTGTTGATACATATCGGAATTAAATTTTGCATACATAGCTTTGCTATAGGCTCAAATTATTTACAGCAAATCTCATTTATTGCAAAGTGAGATCTAATAGATACAACTGAATTTAACATTTTTAGTATCATTTTGTTTCGAATTTTTTTTAACAATATTCATCAATGAAAATATCCTCTCCACGAATGCATTGGATGACGGAAGCTTAAAAAGGCTGCATTTTTTTAACCTATAACCTTCTTCCAAAAAATAATAGGGTTATCAGGAACTGATTCACCAAAAACCTCTTTCCAATCGACACTTAACAAGTTTATTTATTGTATCTCTATGTCAGATATTTTATTGGGAGTCACAAAAGTAAGTGGCAGCTCAAAAAATTTTGTTCTTTGGACTGGATGTAAAATTATAACAGGACTAAAACTTCTTATCTGCCGAAAAATATTTAAATGCGAGGGAATGCGTTTCATGAATTCAAGTGAAAGTACTGCAATAAAATCCACATATTTTCCTTTAATTTCTTTTACCTCTTCAGATAAAATATTATTAGCTGTAAATTGATTTTCAAACTCAGAATATAATATTTTTGTGGAAATAGAAACACAACTAAAAGCGATTAAGCGCAAAAAAGTGACGAAGCAAGAGAGAGAATATAAACTTGGTTGTCTATTTATAAGCTATATGTTTTATTTATTGAGAGTGTTCTATGAGAGATTTCTTATTCATTATTTTTTATTTTTCCAGAATATATTTTAATGAATATTCGTTTTCCAGTATATTTTCTAGGTAAAAAGACAGAAAAAGCTGTATATTCCTGTATTTTCTTCACGTATATTTATTTCAGTACTTTGTAAAAAACAAACCCACTCAAGAATTTGTTTAGCCTCCTCTAGAAAGCAGTGCTGGTTACGGCCCTGCATATAGCATTCCCTACAGTTCAGGACTGAGATCGACTGACTGAGCCTTATTCGTAGATATAAATATGTAGCAATAAATATACTAAACAGTTATTCATCCTGTGATTAGTTGAATCAGTGTCCCATTTAATGTAGGAACGTGTTTCAGTAAGGTGTTTTAAATGTCTTTATACTAGTTTGCTCTGAATTCAATATTAAGTAACAAATATTGTTCGAAATGCATACATATTTTTTATTGTTAAACTATAAATGCAAGGTTGTTGTTTCAATTTAGATAATAATTAAATTCTTTTTTGTTAAGACTCTCAATGAGTATAATTTTGAGCTTTGCAATTGAACACAATTAACAGATAAATCTTCCGATTATCGTAATTAATGAATTCATCTCACAATTAGACTAATTATTAGAGTAATCTATCAATACTGAAATAGAATAAGTTCAATATATAAAAATCTATCAAATAACATGAATCAAAACATAACAAATAATCTAACAAACTCAAGCACAAGCAACTCAAATTCGTCGAAAACATCCACTCAACTTACCACTCCTTTCTCCAGTACACCAACTTCTACAGATTTAAACTTTTTTAAGGCCATCTACAACTTCAAAATATCCAACCAATCAACAATCACATCCAAAACATTCAGTTTTTTAGAATAGATGTAATATTGAGCATAGTCTAAAATAAGAGTAATGTATTTAAGTAAGACATATCCTTAAATCAAATAATTAAGATATACTTATATATATATATATATATATATATATATATATATATATATATATATATATCAGGGGCGGCTAGTCAAAGGAGGCTAAGGAGGCTAAGCCTCCTCAATAATATTCCGTGTATCACTAATATATTATATTGAATAGTCAGCATTCAGCATATTCATATTAATCAAAATCATATTATTTTATGCACCTACCTTCCTTTCAACCTACATTATATAATATAATTTATTAATTAAGATAAAAGGTATTTACATTTACTGCATTTCGTTCATTTCAAGATTTGTGGCAACGCTGCGGAGGCATGGAAAGGTATATTCTCAACGTTCATTATGCCTGCCACAGAAAAGCAAACGGTGCAAATACTCCGAATGAATACTTCATTGCAATAGAAAAGCAAAACACATGTAAATGGCAACACCGTCCATACAATGTCGACCAATCACAACTATAGAATTTCGCGTGACATCGAGTGAATTCGTTGGAAAGCATTAATTGAATCCGCATAATGGCCGAAAACAGCAGCGTGTTTACTTATATTGCTCGCGTATTGTTTTAAAATGAGTTTGGTTACTGAAGTTAATTTCAAAAATTTCAATGGTGACTTAGTGGAATATTTGTTATCCCATAACTTTAGTGCACTAAGTTATGAGGATAAAGTTTTGATAAAAACATTGCGACCTACCCCTGAATTAAACAATTTGGTGCAGCGTAACATACAACAAAACCGCGGTTTTAATACAAGGAATTATGAGAGACATCCTTGCCTAACCGGATCACAGGTAAAAAATAAATTATTTTGTTGGCAGTGTTTACTTTTTACTAGTGAAAATGTCTCTGTTTGGGGCCGCTTAGGATTTGAGGATTTAATTCTATACCTAGTTGAAAGTGAGGAATTTCTCACCGATAAAGTAACTTTGAATACAGCACGCGGATTAATATCTTACTTACAAGATAAGGAATTTATATATTTTTTAAACATCTTCAAATTAATTTTTGAACAAACAGAAATAGTTTTTCAAATCTTACAGCACAAGTTTTCAGATGTAATTTACTCACGAAATCGGCTCAAGTTTCTTTTGGAAAAAATTTCAGAATTTCGTGCAGAAGTTTATTTTAAAAAACTATTTTCTGTATTTCAAACTACTGATGATACGACTCAATTTAGCCCAAAACGAAAGAAATTCAGTTACGCAGATATGGAGCTTCACTATAAGCAAATATTTTATGAAATTTTGGATATTATTATGGGTCAAATAGAAATAAGGTTCTCTGATTTGAAAGAACTGCATTTACTCAATAAAAATTTGTTAACCGGATTTTCGGCTAATTTTCCAGATAACCTTTTGGAAATTTTATGTCAAAAATACACTTTTTTTGATAAGGTGGCCATAAAAAGTGAACTGTGTGTTGTTTATAATGACAATGAAATTTTGGGGCAAAATGAAAATCATGTGAGGACTATTAAATACCTTTTTGATAATGATTTGAATCAAGATTTACCCCAAGTTTATAAACTCTTATGTCTAATTATTTCTATCCCGGTGACATCGGCTTCCGTAGAGCGCTCGTTTTCCACTCTTCAGAGAATTAAAACTTATTTACGAAATTCAATGAGCCAGGATCGTTTGAAAAATATTAGTTTGTTGTCTATTGAAAAGGAATTGGTAAAAATTTTGGCGAAAGACAAAAAATTTTATGAGGATATTATAGATCATTGGCTAATCTTCAAAAATATATAATAACTTTTTATTTGCTCTCACCAGCTGTTAACAAATTCGTTAAGTAGGTAGGTAGGTACCTATTTTGTGAAAGAAAAAAAATTTGATGAATATTTTAATTGATTAATTGGCCGAGAAGAGTTTTTGTGAATATTGTAAATAGGAGTTGTAGGTCTAAAGGTAGACACTCGAAAGTGAAAACAATTTTTTTCGCAAATAAATTAATATTTTAGGGTGCTTGTTTTACTTTGATTTTCTTTAAATTATAAGGCGGTTGACCTTGAAATCCTAAAAATTTTCAACTATGGTGTATTTTTTAACACCTCTTGTAGCCTCCTCAAACCAAAACCTCACGAGCCGCCACTGAATATATATATATATATATATATATATATATATATATATCCTTCATCCTATAAAATATTTAGTAACAGAGAATCAAAATTAAAGGAAATCTTGAAAATTTGTTTCATTAGCGAAATTATTACTTCAGAATTTCTACTCAATTTTATAACATTGTACAAGCTAGATAGTCAATAATAATTTAGATATTCTTCTTGGTATTTTATTTGGTCCAATTAATTTTAACAATAGAGAATAACCTTTCCGTTAATCATGGTTTTATTTATTGCCCATTTTGATGTAGTGCATTCAAAACCTTTCCATTTTATTTAAGTCCGATAAGTTTTTATTATCCTTTAAGAGATTTCAGAAAGGTGAACTACAATTGAAATCGAATAAAATTTACTGTTATTCTTGATTATGTACGTATAGAACTTTTCTCATTACCTTTTTTGTTTAAGTTGGTTTTACTACAAAAATAATTGAACAAATACGAAGCATGAGTTAATGCAAACAGGAACTAAAGTCGATTGAATGATTTCACTAAATATTGTGTATTTAAATGAAATTTTATGTATTTAAATGAAATATGTTCTTCATATCGTTTCAATCTGTATGTGTTTGTTGTTCTGTAGGTTTAAAAATACCTCTCATATTTTCTATATAAGGTGAATTTCAGTTTTATGAAAAGTTTCATATTTTTTCTCAAAAAATGAAGTGCAGTATCTACTGCTTCTCAAAATATTAACAACTGCAACAATTTTTTATGCGAAATCTTTCCGAAATGATTAGTTACTTCGATCTGTATTCTGATGCTTCCAATAATTTTCCTTAATTATCAATAGTTAAATTCGTATTGGATAGATCCATTAGATAAAATGAAATTCTTGGTAGAGCTCTAGATATGTGAACAATGTTATCAGGTCTGAAATATTTGTCTGCTCTTTCGTGTCAAGTCAAACGCGTGTTCACTTAGGTTGAACTATTTAAGTACCTACTTTCCAAGCTGAATACATCAAATGAATTTATATTATATGTATATTTTTAATAACTGATAGCATCGTTTCAATAATCAAATCTTGACATAAACGTTTTCACATAATATATGCAATGAACAATATTATATAAATCAGAATTCAACTATGATAAATGTAGGACATGTAGCTAGATCAACAGTTCAAACAAAAAAACAGTTGAGCATCAGAGCTCTGTCCCTGAGTGATAAGAAATCTCTTCATAGGTATGGCTATTTAGATATCGTGACATCAATTTAATCCACGTACAAATTGACAACCCTATAACTTAATTTGGAGGGGGGTACGAAAATCCTAGTTGTTTTAGATACACTCTAGAAATAGTCCTAGTAGGCTGAATTTTGAATTTTCAATTTAAAAAGGATTAATTTCCATCTTTCCGCCACGACCTTCCCAAAAATTTGGACTGAATTTAACGAAATTTTGTTTCGGCTAAAGAACAACATCAGGCTTCCATCAGCCCATTTGGTGTGATCGGGGCCGCTGTAGATGCCAAAGTGTATCATGAAATATATATATATATATATATATATATATATATATATATATATATATATATATGTTTTTGCAAAATATATTAGAAAGATTTTTTAATGTGATTACTATGTATAATAATGGGTCTTTTATGTAAACAAAACTCTTATGCCTTTCCTTGAAAGGTTACACGTTACACGCTTCCAAAATGAGAAAAAAATTCCTTTTTTTTTCTTAGAATTTTAATTTTATATTCTATATATATAAATATATATATATTTATATATATATATATATATATATATAAACAAGGTACGTACTGATACATGCCTTCATTAAAGGTTAAAACAAGCGGAATAATATATTAATATTGGAAAATAAGTATTTATTGACGCTGAACAGCCGCCGTGATGTGTTGTTATGTCTTTAGTGCTCTTTCTAGGAAGAATTGATTGGTTATTTGGATTTGATATAGTTGCCCACTCGGTTGATGGATGGGACACTATTGATGTGCCCATTATAGAGCGAAACAGGTTGTAGTGTTTTCCCTCATGTGTGGCTTCGAAGTCAAATTTTATTACATTCTTCTTTGAAGGATGAATGATAATTCCATGAATTCGAGACTCATGAAATGATCTTCGTTGGAGGGGTGAATTTAAATTATCTTTATCATGGACCATCAAAATTTTTTGCTACCTTTCCACCTTTGGACCCTGGGTCCTAAAACTCACGGTTAAAGAGATATAATTGTTTGTACTCCCGTAAAGTTTTTCATTAATGCCTGTACAAGCACCATTTTTTTAAATAAATATTCTGTGATGTATGCCTGTTCGAATATAGTTTTCATTACAAGTGACAGTAAAAAAGGCACTAATGAGGATTTTTATTCCACAAAATTAGTGATTTTGTGAAAATAAATCAACTTCAGAATTCAGTGCTGTGCTATACAGTGATAAAAAAATATTTATGCTTTAAATTGCGGATATTCCTTCAGAAAGACGGAAATCGTTCGGACTTTCATTTTTATGATCGTTTATTTGAGCAAAAGTTGAATTACTAACAATAGTTTATTATCTAAATGTTCTCTAGTTACAAATTTTGTTCGAACTGTTTTTCCTTGTTCCTAATGCAAGCCCGACACCTCTTTCATATTTCAAACGTTACGGTAGCTAGTTATTTGTTGAAGCAGAAATATTTTTCATTTTTTTCGAACAACACATTTTTCGAAATGTGATTTTATGATCGCTTGTTTGAACGAAAGTTGAACTATTAACAATAATTTTTTTTGTTGCAGCAGAAATATTTTTTTCTCGAACAAAATGTGTAACAAGAGAGCAAGTAGGTATTACATTATTGCTAGTAGTTTAACTTTTGTTCAAATGAACCATCATAAAATAACATTTTGTTCGAACAAAAAAGAAAAATATTTCTGCTTCAACAAATAACTAGCTACCGTAACGGCTGAAGAAAGAAAGAGGTGTCAGACGTGCATTAGGAACAAGGGAGAAGAGTTCGAACAAAATTTGTAACTAGAGTACAGTTAATGATAAATTATTGTTAGTAGTTTAACGTTTGTTCAAATAGACGATCATAAAATCAGATTTTGTTCGAACAAAAAAGAAAAATATTTCCGCTTCAACAAAAAACTAGCTACCGTAAAGGTTGAAGAAAGAAAGAGGCGTCAGACGCGCATTAGGAACAAGGGAGAATTGTTCGAATAAAATTTGTAACTAGAGTAGGTACAGTTAATGATAAATTATTGTTAGTACTTTAACTCTTGTTCAAATAAATGATCATAAAATCACATTTTGTTCGAACAAAAAAAAAATATATTTCTGCTTCAACAAATAACTAGCTACCGTAACGGTTGAAGAAAGAAAGAGGCGTCAGACGTGCATCAGGAACAAGGGAAAGCAGTTCGAACAAAACTTGTAACTAGAGTAAAGTTAATGATAAATTATTGTTAGTAATTTAACTTTTGTTCAAATAAACCATCATAAATAATAATAAAAATTTTATTTGCTTTCAGACATATGTCTATACAAAAGGGTTGCAAAGCTGCATAAAGGAAAATTAACAATATTATTTTTTCTGAAATTAATAGATAACAAATAAACTTTCTTCTTCTATTCAATGATAACGATTGATCTGATCTTCAAAGCTCCGATTATGAAGTAGTATAGTTGGTCCAGGTGTTTTTGAGATTTTATCGTTAGTATTTCTTCTATTTCTTCTCTTTGAATATTTGGTTTGATGTACACGTCTCTTAAGTGTTTGTAGAAAGGGCACTCGAATATAAAATGATTCAGAGTCTCCTTTTCTTGTTTCCTGCAGATAGTACAGGTGACATCGCAATCAATCTTGTATGAATTTCTGTTGACATAAATACGTATGTTTGTTCTACTGGATAGTCTGACCTGGCTGATGACTCGAAGTTTTCTTATTGAAGTCCTGAGGTGCATATATTCTTCCCCTTCAGATAGTCCACTTATGCTCCTGTAATATGGTAAATATTCCGAGTTGATTGCATTTTCTATGTTTTTACTGAGTTCGTTGTTGTTCGATTTTTCCACTACGTCGTCTATCCACCTCCTTGGTATACAGTTTTGAGGGACTTTAGATATAATTTCTTCTCCCAACGGCGCTAGTAGTTGTTGAAGTTGGCTGATCCAGTTGAATTCTATTATATTGGTATTAGTGTTATGATTATCTATTAATGCTTCACAGTGGCGTAGATAGCTTTTTGCGATGGGGGGGGGATATAACTTTGTGCAAAATTCCATAAGTTTTTCGTCTAAAGTTTTATTTTTGTTGATAAAAATAATATTTCATGTAGTACAAAATAAGCAGGAGAAAAAATTTCAGGCTTAACATCGCCTTGACGTATTAAATATTTCTTCCACACTTTCAAGTAATGAGAACAGCAGTTGTGGCAGTAAAAATTTTTTTGATGAAACTTGTCATTTGATGAATTCATCAGCTGCTTTGTCAACTTCGTATAAATCATGCTTGAAAAACACCGAAATTTTTTTTATATATATTTAATCTAGTTAAGGAGGTAGCCCAGCGGTGAGGTGTATCGCTTGTAAACAGAGGATTTTGGATTCGAGTCCCACTTTGCTCTTGGGTGTTGTGTATTTCCGGAATTTAGTGGTTCAAAAATTAATCTGTTGGGTAATCACTTAGATTCAAGCCCATTGGCCGTTCAGAACCGGCGTTAAACTGTAGGTCCCTGGAGTTAATAAAAATAGTCTAGTCAATAAGGGATTTTTTGTTCAACTTTTTTCAGCAGTTTCGGAAAAATGAAAGCAAAGTGTCATTCGATTTGGAGTAGCATGTAGATGTTTTTTGAGAAAATTAAAAATTCGCAAGCAAAAATTGTGAAAGTTATAAACAATATAGCTACTGAAAAAAAAGAAGTTTGTTTTTTTTTGCCAATATGTCAAAAAATAATTGAGATTTTTGAAATCAGAAGAAATATTCAAAAAGAAAAAGAAATTTCCCAAAATAAATTCTGAACTTCCGGAACTGTAGAATTTATATTCATAATTTTTTCAGAGAGGTAAAAATACGGCTCAAAAGGGGTAACTTCGTTTCGGCAAGTCACGCCCATTTAGGACACTTCAACAATAAACATTATTTTTAACCATATCAAATATGAAAAGTTACTGAATCGGTGATAGTTAATTAACAATTTTTTGGTTTTTGAACATGAAAATTGTGATAACTGTTCAAGTATAGATCTGAGACTTTTTCGTTCTTGGAGCTATTGAAGTAAATCCCTGTTGAAAAAATGAAAAATTTCAATTTTTCAGTTTTCATTATCAATTTACGTGGTTTTGCAAAATCAAAATGAAATTGTTTTTATAAATTTTATGGTCCGTTCTTTATTATCGGAAGCTACATGAAAATGGTTGTTTTCAATTTTCATCTTCTATTGTTTAGAAAATTGTTATAAATAAATGCGTTGTTTATAAGAGAATCAGGAAAAAAAAGTTATGATCAGAGTGTGTAATTTTGCATTTAAGTAAATTGTTAATAAGAAACTAAAAACTCTAATTTTTCAACTGGGTCTTTCGAAACTCTCTCCGAGAAAGGAAAAAAATATCAGATTTATAGTTTAACAGTTAACACACTTGCAATGTTCTTGTTCAAGCAGTAGAAAACTATTGCATAACTAATTCGCGAAAAATAGCGTTAAAAATTTGTCGCTGGATTATTGTTCATTCATACGAGTACCTATCCAGTAAGAACCTGAAATTTTTCATTCCTTAATTTTCATATTTAATATAGTAAAATAATGTGTC
This sequence comes from Cynegetis impunctata, assembly GCA_030704885.1. Taxonomy (NCBI): domain Eukaryota; kingdom Metazoa; phylum Arthropoda; class Insecta; order Coleoptera; family Coccinellidae; genus Cynegetis; species Cynegetis impunctata. The sequence continues at coordinate 110,596 of JARQZK010003019.1, read as the reverse complement.
CCAAATGGGCGTGAATTTCACAAGCCAGATTACCTGTTTTCGGCCGTATTTTTATTCCTCTGAGAAAATTATAAATACTTTATCCTACAGTTCCGGGAGGAGAGAAATTTCTTATAGGAAATTTCCTCCTCTTTTTGTATCTTTATTTAGATATCAAAATATCAATTAGTTTTTTTTGAGATATTTGGAAAACAAACTGTTTTCTTTTTCTTTCAGTAAATTGTTTATGACTTATAATTTTCGCGAACGGAACTTAATTTTCTTGAAAAACAATCTACATGCTATTTGCTCATATTCTTCCGAAACTGATGAAAAAAGTTGAACACAAAAGCACTTGTAAACTAGGGTGTATTCTCATGATTAGTAAATCTTTCTCCAAGATCCATGATGTAGAAGTCCAGAAATGGATTATACGCCATCGCAAGAAAATTTTCACTAACTCGAAAATTTTTATTAACTTCAAAATATTATGGAGTAATTAAATTGACAATCAAAGCCAAAATTTAGTCCTATTTTTCAAAGAGCTCATATTTTGATAGCTACTCTACATTAAAAAATATTTGAAATTTTAAATATTGTTTGAAAACCTTTCATGAGCTCCTCGAATGTAAACAGGAATTTAATCGGTCACTAGGACCAAAAAACGTGTTTGAAAGAGCTTCAATGGCTGAAATGGAAAATTTTATGTACGAAGGAAGAAGTCAACCAAACCCTTATCGCACTTGTTCTCTTTCTAAATTTTATACTACCTATACTATTGAGCTAAACTACTTAAACTACCCATTGAACAAAAGCTCGAGCACTTTTGTTTAATAGTAAGTATAGTATACAATTTAGAAAGAGAAGTGCGTGGAGATTTTGGTTGACTTCTTCCTTTCGAAATGAAAATTTTCCATTAGAGCCATTTGAACTTTTCAAACACTTTTTTGTTCATAGTGATTGATTAAACTTACTATTTCAACATTTAATAATGCTCAAAACTACTAGTTAATTTATGTTAAAATTATGTCCATTCCTGATTGGTCGGCGTGTCCGACGCAGGAAACTATACAATACTCAATTGCATAGCCGTCACAAAAACAAATCTAGGTTTTTTTTATAATTGCACATACATAATAGCAGAAGAGGTCCTAGTGGTTAGTAAATTTCATGTAAAGGTACAACGTACATAGATACGAAGACTTTTATTCAGTTCTGTTATAATTATCGTAGGCTCATGGGGGGGAATTGATCCCCTTGACCCCCCCTATCTACGCCACTGATGCTTTAAGGCATACCTTAGGCAATCTTGTGTCATCCATTTTGAGGATTTTGCTACAAAGATTCAAGGATTGTTTTATAATCTGAGTCACCAATTTTGGTTGTCCGGCCTCCAGTTGGATGGTATAATTTGGTGTGTTTATTTGCCAATGGTAAATGAGTTTGAAACAACTTGATTGAACATTTTCCAGTTCTTTTTGATATCTCATTGACCAGATTTCACTCCCGAACAAAAGTGTTGATCTTACTACAGCCTCGAAGAGTCTAGATCTAGTGTCGAAGCTGTTCGATTTTGCATTCTGGAGTATGCGTATCACTTTGGCTGATGCGATTTTTGATTTTCTTTTAAAATGTTCTGCCGCTGTTTTAAATACTCCAGATGCAGAAAACGGTACTCCAAGGTAGGTAAAACTCTTCACATATTCGATTGGAGCGTTCTTGTATACTAATGTGCCGAGGTTTTTGGCCTTTCTTCCTCTGTGGAATATTATGGTTTTTGTTTTGTCAGTATTTACTACGAGTTTGTTCATATCGCAGTATTTTTCCTAAACTGAGTTTTCGGTTTCCATCCGGTACTGACGAGGCAAAAAGAACGATGTCATCAGCGTACATCAACATTGGCAGTGACCTTCTACTTGTAATCTTGATTCCGTCCAAGTTATGATTTTGAAAAAATTCAACCATATCCGAGAGAAACAAGGCGAAGAGCAGAGGCGATAAACTATAACCCTGCATCACTCCTGTTGTCATTCTTATCTCATTTGATTGTGTTGATTCGAAGGTAGCCTTTATGTTGGTTTTCCCTTACAAATAGCGGATAATTCTAATTAATTTTCCACTAACACAAATTTCGTTCAATTTGTACCATAGTAGTTCATGCTCTACAGATGCCCTTCTGAAGTCAACAAAGATGGCGTACATGTAAGATGATCTAGGCGTGATGTTTATGTTAACTGCAGCGTTCAGTGTAAATAGACTGTCCAAGCATCCACGCCCTGGTCGAAATCCGGAATGTTCTTCCGGGAGTATCCCACACGCCTCACTCCAGTCAGACAGTCTTTGGTATATAATGGTGGTGAAAATCTTTGTTATGGTGTTGAGTAAAGAGATTCCTCTATAATTGGCTGGATCATTTTTATCTCCTTTTTTGTAAAGCATGCACATGCTGATACTTCCCCAATTTTTCGGACATTTTTCAGAAGTGATGATGTTATTGAATAAGTTTAATATGTAGTGGGTCCACGTCGGCGTCATATTCTTGTAGTATTCATTCGGTATCGAGTCAGGTCCCGGCGCTTTATTCATTTTTGTATTAGTTATCGCTGATATTAATTCGTTCATCGTTATTTCAGTGTCCAGAAAAGGGTGAATCACCGACACAAAGTGCTGCTCGTTCACAAGTCTTTCTTCATAAATGCCTTCCAAGAATATCGTTCATTTATCTGCCGTTATGTTGTTTGAAGGGTGCTGGGTATAAGTAAACCATCAAAAAATCACATTTTGTTCGAACGAAAAAGAGAAATATTTCTGCTGCAACAAATAACTAGTTAGCGTAAGTTGAAGAAATAAAGATGCGTCAGACGTGCATTAGGAACAAGGGAGAACAGATCGAACAAAATTTGTAACTAGAGTACAGTTAATGATAAATTATTGTTAGTAGTTTAACTTTTCTACAAATAAACGATCATAAAAACAAAATTGTTTTCTTCACTATGTCCGAAGGATTTCCGTCTTTCTGAAGGAATATCCGCAATTTGAAGCAGAAATATGTAGCATACCGTTAGAAAGGTCATTAATTAGAGAAGTTCTTAAAAGGGAATGAAGCTTCCATTTGTTGTTACTTTTTTCAACATTGAATTTTGAAGTTGATTTATTTTCACGAAATCATTAATTTTGTGGAATAAAAATCCTAGTATCTGTCTTTGGTACTGTCAGTTGTGATGAAAACTATTAATTATTTGAACAAGCATATATTGCAGAATATTCAGTTGAAAAAATGGTATGTATATAAATATATATATATATATATATATATATATATATATATATATATATATATATATATATATATATATATATATATATATATATATATATATATACGGGTAAACCCTTTAGTAACAAAAATTAACAAAAACTTGATAATGTTACAAATTAATCTTTATATATCCTATTATAATAAAAGCAAGTAAGTATCCTAGTATAACAAAAGAAAACAAAAGAAAATAAAAAGGTCACAAAGTTAGTCCTTACTCTATTTTCACAACATCAAAATCTCTCCAACTAAGTGAGCCATGAAAGAGATCCACACCAGCAGCCCAAACCACATTTGCGTTTCTAAGCAATCTAGGTATGGGCGAACTTCTAATATAATTGTATCTAGTGAATGAGATATGAAAAAGATTAGATTGTCTCGTGAATCTCGCAGGAACGTGTATGTCGATTTTTCTTCATGAATCCGGGCAGTTGATATAACCCTGAATGATTTTAGACAAAAACAATACATCAACACGATTCCTGCGAGCCCTCAGAGTGGACAAGGCAAGCTTGGAACGCATCAGAGTCGCCGAGATACTTTCAAGCTTACATCCGTGTCTGTAGGAGATGAATGAGAGAAACTTGTTATGCACTGATTCTACTTTTTTGCAACCTTCGAATATATATGGTCACCAAAAAACTGAGGCAAACTCTAGTATAGGTCTAACAAGAGTAGTATGAAGGTACAGTGTTGAAATATCACAAAAATCAAATGAGTGCCTGTATATGAAGCCCAGAACTCTAAAAGCCCTGCCAGTGATCATGTCTAAGTGCGGCTTAAAACTGAGATGGTTGTCATAGATGACGCCAAGGTCCTTGATTAACAGAATATTGGCAAGAGGAATGTTACTTAGCAGGAAAACAGAATCAAAATCAGCATGGTTTCTAAACATCATCATGTGCTTACATTTGGAGATATTCAGATTGAGTTCATTCTTCCGGCACCAATCTTGAAGGCGATTTGAATCGTATTGGAATTGAATGATGTCGTGAAAGCAACTAATCGAATGGGAGATTTTAAGGCCATCAGCAAAGAGGAGGAAATCACAAAATTTGAAGCATGAATCAATATCGTTGACATATATTAAAAATAGAAGTGGTCCCAAGTGACTACCCTGAGGAATCCCAGATGAAACAAGAATACTCTTTGTTTCAACCTCTCGAATTTTGACAACTTGAGACCTGCCAGCAACATAAGAAGTAAAACACTCCAGTAAAGTTCCAAAAAATCCAAATGACTCGAGCTTACGTCCAAGAATACCATGACTAACTGTATCGAAGGCCTTGGAGAAATCAGTATACACCACATCAACCTGAAGTTCTCTCTCCAAATTGCCCAAGACGTATTCGACGAATAAAAGCAAATTTGACCCGATGCTTCTTTCATGGAGAAATCCGTGCTGCTGGCGACAAATCCTATGAGCGACTCTAGACTTGATACTATCATAAACAAATAGTTCAAAAAGTTTAGGAATTGCACTGAGAATGGTTATCGGTCTATAATTGCGTATATTTGTTTCGATCCAGACTTGAGAATAGGCTTTATATAGCTAGTTTTCCAAAAGGAAGGAAACATCCCGGAGGAAATTGACTTGTTGAAAATAATCTGTAGGGGAAGAGCCAAAGATGAACTACAGTTATTCAGGAGAAGAGAGAGAATCCCATCAGGGACAGGTCCTTTGCTTGCATCCAAGGTGCCAAGTCTCTGCAAAACTTCCTGTATATCAAAACTCAAAACACCAAGGTGAAAGTCCTGAAAAGTGTACGACCTAGAACCATGAGGAGGTCCTTGACTACTCGCATGAGTTGATTGAAAATGATCAGCGAAGATGTTGCTTATATCCATATCATTATCATATTTAGTACCATCAAGAAACATCTGCATAAGTAGGTCCGTCTCATGGCGCTTAGAATTTACAAAATTCCAAAAGACTTTAATATTATTCCTCAGGGCCTTCTCGGTATCACGTACAAAAGAAGCATAACATCCTAAAACAATGGTTAAAAATAACAATTTACACATTTATTATAAGAAATAATGCATGACGCACGTTTCGGTGGAACTTCACCTTCTTCAGATGATAATCATTAGCATCTGAAGAAGGTGAAGTTCCACCGAAACGTGCGTCATGCGTTATTTCTTATAATAAATGTGTAAATTGTTTTTTTTAACCATTGTTTTAATATGCTTATTAATTTACACCAAGTATCGGCCCAATCAATCCAAAGAAAAGCATAAAATCTGTTAGCCAGATCCCTACATTCTGACCTTAATCTAGAAAAGCATAAACAATCTTCCCAGTCCTTAGTAAGCTTGAATCTTTTATGAAATGCTTTCTTCTCTAAAGCGAGCTTCTTAAGATCTGAAGAGAACCAACGGGGAAATTTAGACCTCTTTATGAAAATCTTTGATACATGCAAGTGAATACCCTCCATCAAGACTATATAAAATTTCTCGACAAGGATATCAACACACAGATTAGATACAAGAAGCGAGTTCCAATATATATATATATATATATATACATAGTGGTCCAGGATGTGAGAAACCGATTTAAAAACCACACCTGGTCCTGTCCATTGACTTATTGGCAATAGTCTATTTTCGAGGAAAAAACCATCAAAAATAATTCGATCTATTTTTCACACGATTAATTTCTGTCTTCGCATATAACACTGATCTATTGAATATTACCACCCACGCATTATGTCGGAATAGTTGTAAGAAGATTATATTCTAAAAGTGAATCCATTGTTGATCATGACTAAAGAGATTCTCACATTACTCATAATTATTAAAACTTCTCATTATCTCCATTTAAGTATGGATGAATCAACAATACATTATAATTCCGATCGATAATTTCCGATGGTTACCTTGTTATTGTTAACCTTGATAAGTTTTTAACTGTATCATATAGAAAACTGAAGTACATATAGAACTACTTAAGCTTTATTCTTCCAAAAAAGTTGAAATTTGAAAGTACTGCTGCGTACAGTTGATATCTAATACCCGTAGACGATAACTGTTAATTTCGTTTGAATACCTCGTAAAGTAATTTATTGACATTGAGATACGCTATGGAAGTAGATGTGAATTAAAATAATGAAACACGATCCTGCTATTTGTTGTATACTTATCGCTGAATTAACTGGCAATATTTGGTATTTTCAGTTTTTTTTAATGAAACTTATTAAGTTATTCAAGAACAATTTATTGAGGTGAAACACTCATTCATTTTTGAATTAAGTGTTGTTGTATAAACATATAGTCCAATATAAAATATTTTGTAACTAATAAAACTAATATTTAGATACTCTATATATATATATATATATATATATATATATATATATATATATATATATATATATATATATATATATATATATATATATATATATATATATATATATATATATATATATATATATGTGTGTGTGTTGTAGCTCAATTAGTTTTAGAATATTTAGAAGAAAGTGTATTAAATAATTCGAATGAACGAATTATAACTTTCAAAAGGTATGTTGATGATTGCCTTATAATAACATCAGAAGATTTTATTGATGATATTCTTAAAAAATTCAACGACTTTAATAGAAAATTACAATTCACTCTAGAAAAAGAAACAAACAATACATTAAATTTTCTTGATATTACTCTCATACACAAAAACAATGAAATTATCACAAGATGGCATAGAAAATAAATTTTTTCTCAAAGAACATTGAACTACGACAGTACACATCATTTGTCACAAAAAAAGAGTTTAATTATAGGATATATAGACAAAGCACTTAAACTTACTTCACCTACACACAGACATGAAACATTACAAGATGTCCATGAATTACTCATAAAAAACGATTACCCAATAAAACTTATACAGAAAATCGCTAAAAATAGAATTCATAAACTTAACAAAACATTAGAAACACCAAAAAAAGAAAATATTAACAAAAAATATATTCCTCCTCCATATATTCCTCATTTAAGTAATAAAATATCACATATTTTAAATTCACACATGACACGATATTGAAGTAGCCCACACTGCACAAAATCAAATAAAACAAATATATTCTAAATTGAAAAGTAAAACACCTCTTCTGCAAAAATGTCATGTTGTTTATAGTATACTCTGTAATAATTCTACTGAATCATATATAGGACAAACTTTTCAAAATTTAGAAGAAAGATTAAAAGCACACAAATATACCAAAACACAAACCACAGCACTAATAAAACATAAAAAACAATGAGAATCATAGTTTCAACTTTAATAGCACAAAAATTTTAGAAATAGAAAAAGAAACGCAGAGAAATTTTAGAAATGTTACATATTCAAAAAAATTTAAATAAAGTCGTAAATGATAGAACAGATATAAAACATTTAAGTTCAATATACGCAGATTTAATTCTTCAATTTTTCTGAGAAACAACATAAATCAAAACAAAATAATTCAACAAACAAACTCTAACCATAACAACTCATCTTCTTAGACAAAATCTAAACATCTAGAATTTTCAATGTTTCTAAAAAGAAAGTATAGTTTAGAACATGTGATTTCCAAAATTACAAGTAACGTCTTTTTAAAGACAACAATCAAATATTTTAAACCTATTTTGTACATTATGTGGGTGAAGGTTTCTGTGGTTCCCTTCCCATCTAATATCAATAGACCTGACTGTTGATATTGGACTAAATAGCACGTAATTAATAACTGAAGATGGCCACAGCCGTAATGAAAAATTTTTGATAAATAGTAACCTATTCTTTGACTTTTCAAAATAAAAATAATTTGTACCTATTTCGAACATTACGTGGGTAAAGGTTTCTGTGGTTTCCCTTACCATCTAATAATAACAGATTCGAATGTTAATATTGGACTGAATAGCACGTAATAAATAACAGAGAACGGCCATAGCCAAAAAAATTTTTGAAACATAGTAGTCTTTTTTAACTATTCACATTTTTTCAAATCAATAAATGTCAAAGAAATTTCAACTTTCAAAAGTTTTGATAAAGCCACGAATGTCGTGGCGAAACGTCAACTTTTTAATAAAATCGAGTTTTTTGAGATTCACCAAGCCTGTTATTGCTAATAATTATCAAAAAGTTAGAAATAGTTCACAGGCAACAACAATTTAAATAAATAAATAAATAAATATATATATATATATATATATATATATATATATATATATATATATATATATATATATATATATATAAATTGTCGACCAACACTTCTAGGGGGTATAGAACACCACCTAAAATTGAGTAATGTCTGTTTAACGAACTATTGTCCAAAACTGCATACCAAGGGTGTAAGAACCCCTAAAAAAACTTAGTAATTTATTTTTCATGAATAACTTTCAGGAGGAGTATCATAACATATCAAAATCTCAGTGATACCTAAGGTTTCTAAGATGTGCTGTTTACGTATTTTATCTTCGTTCTTTGAAATCAGCAAGGGTGATTTTCCAAGGGCGAGTTCACCTTTCAAGGTATTATTTTTTGATGAAAATAATTCACTATAACAGACGAATAGTCTGTTTCCCACAATTAAGACATCTAAAGAGTTTGTACGATTTATTCTAACGATAAGATCGTCGTAATCATCCATTTCATAAGAATACATATTGACTTGCAATTTGGAATTATGTTGAATAATATTTGTATTCTTACATTGAGAAAGTTGAATCTCTAGATGAAAAATTGGAATGTAACGTTTAATACTCATTGTAATATTAAAACCCGGTTAATGAAGGCATGAAGGAATGTATATTCATTATCACAGTACCATGATGTTCTGTCTACCTACTTTTATTTCATGATACCAGCATTACGGCAAACAATAATAAATGACGATATCGCATGGATTAGTAAAACTAGTTGATCCGCATTGTTCTTAGGATAATAGATGTTTCAAGTCATTGAGTGATTTTCTCCTGTAACAATGTCTTCAGCGAAGTAATACTTAGTTGTTTCAGAATATTTCTCAGAACGAATTTCTTTAATAGGCATCTACTCTGACGTTAATAATGTGATATATTCTGACTTTGAAGTGTTTTATCGATGAAGATGAATATAATGATTAACGAAATAGGCCATCTTGAGAATATCTGTCCGACTTTGGTGTTATGGTTGTGTTATTATTTCTTCAAACTGTAATTTTAAATTTCAAATTAGAAGCCCAAAATTGTGAAATTAACTATAATTACCATTGAATACAGTAGAGTACAGTCACTAAGGTCGTATTTTCTCCTAATTTTTGTATTATTATATATAACTTAACTGAATTTAGAGAGGCTGTGGAGTTGAGAAAATCATGTTAACCACGAAAAAACAAGGGGAGGAGCGAAAATCCTATTTTACCTAACGTTTGGTTGAATTTGAACTGAACTTACTTGAGTTTTTATACTTTCATTCTGAATCAAAAACGTTAACAGATACCAAATTTTAGCTCATTTTGTCAGATGGGAACAGCCGGAGATGCCAAAAAGTACGATATGTATAAATACGTATATATATATATATATATATATATATATATATATATATATATATATATATATATATATATATATATATATATATATATATATATATATATATATATATATATATATATATATACGAGGTGTGTAAATAAAGTAATGAGACTGATCTTTTTTCAATGTTTTATTCAAAGAATATTATAATGCGATACTGTCTCCTTCAAACTAGTTCCCTTGGGAAGCCACACAGCGCTGGAGACGGTTCTTCCATTCATCATAGCATTGCTGGAACTCCGATACTGGAATAGCCTTCAGCTGGTCGGTTACAGCTTTTTCAATGTTCGCAAGTGTCCCAAAATGAGTTCTCTTGAGGTGATTTTTCAATCTCGGGAAGAGAAAAAAGTCACAGGGACTCAAGTCTGGTGAATAAGGAGGCTGAGGAGCTACATGATGTGATGCAACACCGAGTTCATTTTGATGTTTGGTCGCACTCGAGAGACCTGGGCCCTTGACAAAACACTTTCTCCGTACGCCTGCCGAAGTTTTTCAAATGTTTCAGTTGCATTGTGTCCAAGTTTGAAGCAAAACTTGATAGCACACCGTTGCTCGAAACTAATGCCACTCATAATTAGAATGCACAAGACAAAACTGTTTCACGAAAACTAACGCTACGGACGAACAGATGACTGTAGGGCAGGGATGGCGAACCTTTTTTGATGTCCGTGCCACAAAGTCATAAAAATAATTTTTAAATAGGTGACGTGCCACAATAAAAATTTTTTTCGAAATATAAGCGAAGTGAAACCATACGTGAGTATAATTAAATTAACAAATACAAGCAATTCTTCTGTAAACAATTTTTTACTACTCAATGTTTTACAAAAAGCAATAGAGAAACAAAACTCACGAAACTATACGTGAGTATATATAGTTGAATAAACAAATAAAAGCAATGCTTCTTCAAACAATTTTTTATTAATCAATGTTTTACAGAAAGCAATATGCTAGAAATAAAATTCACGTTAAAAACAATTGTTTTTAATGTGATTTTTGTTGCGGTACACAAGATGATAAAAATTTAATATCTGGCATATATTACGTTAATTTTAACAGTACCTACGCATGCAAAGCTCGACTCATCCGTCATTCTATTCCTATAATTATTTTTTATAAAATTTAATTCTGAAAATAGAGAATCACATGCCCACGTCGATGAAAATATTGATAAAATTGCCTTTGCTAATATTTTTAAACAATTAAACATGTCAGGAATTGAACTCCATGTAGTTAGAACTTCATCTTCTGCGATTTTATTTATTTTATCCAATAATCGATTGCTTTCAATAATTTCTAAATGATTTCTTAAATCAACAAATTTTTGGTTCCATATGGTACTTGAGTGAAGTTCAACTAATTCCATTTCTAATTCATTAAAATTTAACCAATCAAGGACTTTTAAATTCAATTTTTCAAATGGTATTTTATCAGGATATAAAATATATTTTATTACAGTTTCTTCAAATTCTCTAAACTGCGTAAATCTTGTAGAAAATTCCTGAATCAGGAATTGAATTACTATTGAAAATTCCTACGTTAATGCTTCTTTATTTGACTTTTCGTGACATTCACTTTCAGGAAAAAAAAAATTTGTATTCGGAAAATATTTATATGAATTTAAAAGAATATCACGATTAAAAATCTGTAATTTAACTTCGAATGCTTTTATTGAGTAAAATATTATGACTGTTTTATTAACACCTTGTAGATAGTGAGAGCATAAATCAGTGAAAAAATATAACTTCTCTAGCCATTCTACATCCGATAATTGATTGTATTGGTTAATAATGTTCTCATTATTCAGAAATAATTTTATTTCTTTCAAACAATCTACAAATCTTTGCAAAACATTTCCGCGGCATAACCAGGGTGCATTATTATATAAAAGTAAGCTATTGTACGCCGAGTTTACTTCGTTTAACAATTCTTGAAATATTCTTCTATTTAGTGCTCGTGCTGATATAAAATTGACTAATTTTGTTACAAAACTTAAATTATCATCAAACATTTTTAAACGCAATAAATTTTATCTAATGCAGAGAATTCATGCGATATTTAAATAATTAAATGTATAACTTGAGGGTTCTAGTTAACATACTAAGATAGGTATTCAGTACTACAAATTTATATCATAAATTATAAATTAAGAGTAGATTAATAATTTTTAATTTTGTTTTTGTGCGTGCCATCAAAATTTTCAAACGTGCCACTTGTGGCACGCGTGCCATTGGTTCGCCATCCCTGCTGTAGGGCATTCAAACTCATACTGGAGGCGTATCACATGTGCACCTAACGGTGTTCGAAGCCGCTCGTCTCCAGCGTTGCCAGATCGGGAGCGATATTATTTTATTTACATACCTCGTATACATACATACATACAAGAATGTATAAATTAATATTTATTTGTTCTGAACAGGCGCAGTGTGAATGATAAAGATAAATATGTTGGGAAGTTCAAGTAATAAATTGATGATTAATTAAATTGACGGAGATATTTTCATGAGACATTGAATTCCCATTCACACTTGAAGGAAGAATTTTAGAAAATTTGACATCGGCGCCACAAACGATGGAAATAATGGATAGTCTGTGTCGCTCTTCTACGAGTTCATCAGTATCATCAACTTCTCTATATTCCTATATCACAGGCAAGCTTCCACAAATAATTGGACATTATAAAATAGATTGCTGCCAATCAGGGGCGGCTATTCCAAGGCGGCTAAGGAGGCTAAGCCTCCTTCTCAATAATATTCACTAATATATTATATTGAATAGTCAGCATTCAGCATATTCATATTAATCAAAATCATATTATTTTATTCACCTACCTTCCTTTCAACCTACATTATATAATATAATTTATTAATTACGATAGAAGGTATTTACATTTACTGCATTTCATTCATTTCAAGATTTGTGGCAACGCTGCGGAGGCTTAAAAAGGTATATTCTCAACGTTCATTATGCCTGCCACAGAAAAGCAAACAACGGTGCGAATACTGCGAATGAATACTTCATTGCAATAGAAAAGGAAAACACATGTAAATGGCAACACCGATGGAGCCTAAGTCTCACACAATGTCGTCCAATCGCAACTATAGACTTTCGGGTAAAATCGAGAGAATTCGTTGGAAAGCATTAATTTAATCGTAGTGACTAATGGCCGAAATCAGTTTGTTCACTTATTTTGCTCGCGTGTTGTTTTGAAATGAGTTTGGTTACTGAAGTTAATTTCAAAAATTTCAATGGTGACTTAGTGGAATATTTGTTATCCCATAACTTTAGTGCACTAAGTTAGGAGTATAAAGGTTTGATAAAAACATTGCGACCTACCCCTGAATTAAAAAATTTTGGTGCAGCGTAACAGACAACAAAATTGCGGTTTTAATATCAGAAATTATGAGAGACATCCTTGCCTAACCGGATCACAGGTAAAAAATAAATTATTTTGTTGGCAGTATTTACTTTTTACTGAGGAAAATGTCTCTGTTTGGAGCCGCTTAGGATTTGACGATTTAAAAAATTTATCACGTTCTTTGGAAAGGCACGAAAAATCCCAGGAACATGTCGTGTCGCGGATCAAATTTAAAATGCCAATTTTCCGGATAACCTTTTGGAAAATTTATGTCAAAAATACACTTTTTTTGATAAGGTGGCCCTAAAAAGTGAACTGTGTGTTGTTTATAATGACAATGAAATTTTGGGGCAAAATGAAAATCATGTGAGGACTATTAAATACCTTTTTGATAATGATTTGAATCAAGATTTACCCCAAGTTTATAAACTCTTATGTCTAATTGTTTCTATCCCGGTGACATCGGCTTCCGTAGAGCGCTCGTTTTCCACTCTTAAGAGAATTAAAACTTATTTACGAATTTCAATGAGCCAGGATCGTTTGAAAAATATTAGTTTGTTGTCTATTGAAAAGGAATTGGTAAAACTTTTGGCGAAAGACAAAAAATTTTATGAGGATATTATAGATCATTTTGCTAACGTTAAAGATCGCAGAATCCCGCTAATCTTCAAAAATATATAATAACTTTTTATTTGCTCTCACCAGCTGTCCCACAAATATTTTCTATATTTTATATTTCACAGGTTTTGTTTGTGGTACTAGGTACTTTATTACTTAGTATTATACCAAATAATTCGTTGTTCCTTGTAAAAATCTTCAAAGAATTTATTTTTTGTTCAATTTTATGTAAACATTATTTTTTATTTGAGGCTTCAGCCTTGGCATTGGCATCTATGCAGGAATTATAAAAAATAGATGTTTATGCCAAAGAATTTATTTAAATTTTTTTGTTTAGGTCTAAGTGTATATTTTATTATTTTATTTTGTTGTTATTTTATTTTTTTTTGTTTTACTTTTATGACAAGAATTATATTTTAATCTATTTTTGGGAGGGTCCTATTTTATTTTTGGCAAGAAAAAACTCTCACCTCCCCGTTGGTCCTTGCTGGGCAACAATTGATTAATTCCTCGAAAAAGTAACAAATTCGTTAAGTAGGTAGGTAGGTACCTATTTTGTGAAAGAAAAAAAAATTTGATGAATAGATGAATTGATTAATTGGCTGAGAAGAGTTTTTGTGAATATTGTAAATAGGAGTTGTAGGTCTCAAGCTAGACACTCGAAAGTGTTTTACTTTGATTTTCTTCAAATTATTAGGCGGTTGACCTTGAAATCCTAAAAATTTTCGCCTATGGTGTATTTTTCAACACCTCTTGTAGCCTCCTTGAACCAAAACCTCACGAGTCGCCACTGCTGCCAATATTGATTCACCAATAAAACAATAGTTTCACCTAAACCTACCTAAGTAGTCATTTTTTGACAGAAAGTATCAAAGAATATAAGCGCGATTTAGGAAACGGTAAGAGATTCTTATTATTCCAATCATTTATTAGATGAAGAGCATACATTCAATACAGTTTGCTTGAAGGAATAATCTATCTGTTACTTGATTACTCTTTGTTAACAGTTTTCTTACTAAAACCTTATAAACCGTGTTACCAAGATTTTTGTATTCAGTCCTATCTGATGAAGCTTCCGTGTGGTGAAACTCTGCGTCATAGATTAAGCTAAAGTAATCGTTCTAAGCAAACATGTATCCAATTGGCCGTATTTTTTATATCCGTTTTAGACCTCCTTAACTATGATTTTCGAATTTTCGAAACTATCAAAATTTGGTTAAATTTTTGCAACCGCCGCTATTTTTACGCCATTTTTCTTGTTTCGTGATTTTCGAAAAATTGCCGAACTACACAGCTTCTGCAGATTGAGTAAGATAGTTAAAATTTGGTACGTATAACAGAGCTGTGACGAGCACTGAAGAATAGTGCTTCGAGCACTAAGCACTGAGCACTTGAAAAAAAAGGCTCCCGGTCTCGAGCACTAAGCACTTATTTTTACAGAAGGCTTGCGATTACTAAGCACTTTGTGAAAGTTATTTGACATTTCGAGCACTAAGCCCTAAGTACTTTTCTAGGAATTGTTGAAATTGAGGTTATTTCAATCGGTAAAGAAATTGTAAGCTGGCATATGAGTATGAAATTATTGAACGGGTGAGAAGAGATGCACAGGGTGTTACAAATTCGATGCTCACTATGAGCTGGTACAGAACTATACAGGGTGTTTCATTGGTAAATGAACATACCTACGATAACCTGAGCTAGAGCTATCCTAGGCGAGTCCAAAAAATCGATATATGATAGGTCTAATCAATTCCATAACCAAGTTTATGTATTCACCAAAAATTTCAATTCCTCATAACTTTTGAACCAACCAGCATAGTCGGTTGATATTTGGAACGTATGATTCACTTCCACAGGTCGACCGATTTATATTTAAATTTCCAGAATATTCCAGGTCCGTATTTGAAAATTATGGGACTTCTTCCAAGCGGAGATTCAACACCCTGTATATTAAAATTTTGGGATTTGATTGAGATATTTGAAAGAAGCAGAAAATTTTCAAAGGAGTTCAGTAGATTTCATTGTCCCGCACGTCATTTTGCTCGAAGAGAGGTTCAGGGAAAGATCCAATTGAATATTGGAATTCCACTAAATTCTCAGAAAAAACGTTCATTGTATGGAGGGGGATTTACGTCCCTCGGGATTGAAATCTGTTGCCCTCTGTAGCTAACATCCTTATAATTTTCTTGATACATAAATAACTATAAGCATAGGCATTCTCACACGCCATTTTTGATCAATTTCATAAAGATCATATATACATTTAAATTTAAATAATACAGAAACAAGATATGCTTCTTTAATCTGTGACCTACGAATATTGATATTAGCTAAATGACACAGATTTTATTGAAAATAGGATAAGAAAGGACCGCCTGTGTAGAATCTTAGTATTACTATTTAATCACCTAAGTGATGATTAATATATCAAATAGGAGAAACCCTTATGGAAAGCACAGTATTGAAAGATTCATTATTTCATATTAAAAATCACATGCTTATTGTTCATATTTCATCAGAATATAGGTACTGAAAAAATTATGCGATTTAGATAGTTGAGTTTGGCTCAGGGCTTAGTGCTTAGTAATCCGCAGAAGTGCTTGGGAGCACTTCAGTGCTCGGGAGCACTTTTGGGATTACTAAGCACAAAGCCTTTTGTCGAAGGACTTCAATTACTAAGCACTAAGCACTGCTTTTGAAAAGGGCTCGGAAGCACAGTGCTCGGGAGCACAAAAGGGCTTCGAGTGCTTTCACGAGCACAAAGCACAAAGCTTTGGCACAGCTCTGACTTATAATGAGTTTATGTTGAATTAAAAACCTTTTTTGGTTTCAACTCTTTTCTCAACCGCGCTGCATTTCGTGGTGACTATTCCGTTCGAATTGCATCTCGATCTGCCAACAGTAGATACGCGATGCACTTCGCGAATATTTTTTTCACAATAGAGGGTTGAAATTTTGTACGCGGATTAGTTTGATGTTAAGATACGTTTCTTCGTTGGTTTCAACTTTTTTTTCAACCACGAATCCGTCAAGCCAAGTTTGGTATCTGTGGTTGTTTTCGAGAGAAAACAAAACTATTTATTTGAATCCATTCGGAGAAAATTTTGATAAAATAAATAATTGTCTTCTTTTTAGTTTGATAACTTTTCACCCGTATTTTTCAGTTTTATTAGACTATAATTCATACCGGTCGAATTGCATCTCGGTGTGATACACTTCACGAAAAATAAGAACTTAGTGACTAATTTTTTCTAATAATATTGAAAACTTACTCTGTTTATATTTTGAATTGATCTCATTATTCCAAGAGGGCATGTTTTGAAATTATTTAAAATATACCTGTCGAATGAAGTCAATAACAGATTACATAAGCATTTGAACAAATAAGGAAGTAAGATGAGATTCAATACCGGAAAATGCGCATCAAGCACACCCTAACGATGACTAATATAAATAAGTCATCTCAAGTATAATGGTTATATTAGGATCTGTAAAATATTGGAAACAAACGATCATTTAAAAAAATTATTACCATGTGCGAATGGGATTTCTCGATGATTTGCCATTGTGAAATTACGATACACATATTTAAAACCACGCAGCTCATTTGTTTCTCACTGCCTGTTTATTAAATTAAAGTGAATACTTTATTGCTATTGATTCGCGGTAATTGTGAACCTCTACAATATATCTGACAAATTATGTTGTTAAAATTCATTATTGCACAATTATAGCAGGTAATACTAGTAATAAATCAATAAGAATTCAGCTTCCGTTATCAGCAGCCATACTTTCACTTCTCTATTCGAACACATCACTTCATTACAACAGGTAATCTATTTTTTCTTTCTCAGATCGCCTACCTGATAGCTTTTGCTTTCGAATTACTATGGATTCTGGAATCCAGCTCAACTCTTCCAGCGGCTGCTATCCTGCTATGTGCAGGATATTTCACTATGGCATTATTCGCAGCAATGTTGGTGCATGGCTTGGCAACGGTAGGTAAATGGCAGGGCTGGAATTATAATAATTTGTGGAAAAGATATCGCAATGTACTAGAACATATCAGCTCAAATTCCTTTGAAATTTATGCAAACTGAAAATCGAAATTTGAAAAGTCTCTTATTTTTTAGTAGTAGATTATTGCTCGTAGTTAAACTCGCATGTAGATAAGTTGGAAGTAGTTATAAGTTGTAAACTCGGCTCCTATACATATATATATATATATATATATATATATATATATATATATATATATATATATATATATATATATATATATATACATTATTTATATAGGATATTTAATTATGTTTAGATTAGGTATAGAATTATTGTTTTTGTTCTAAGTAATCCTACTACATACATAAGACAAACATTGAATAAATGTATGTGTGGGAAATGTCACAATTTTTGTACTCTCCTATTTTTGACTCTTTGGTCGTTACTTGTTGACAGACTCATTTATTGAACGTTCGGTAATGCTTTGAATTTTTTTATTGAATCTACAAAATGAGAAGAACCTAGGTGAAAATAAATTTTGAAGAATGCGTAGAGTGAATTTAGATTTTTTTGAAATATTATTGTCCTCTTGGTACTTTTTCGTTCTGATTTTGTATGGAAATCAACACAAACAGACAAAACACAATGAAATGTTCATCTCTGTATAGTTCACGAGCTGAGTAATCATAAATTGACACAAAATTTGCAATAAAACTAGCCTAAAAAGAAGGGGGTCAGACGACACTTAGGAAACCTCAATTTGACCCTTATTATTATTCAGGTATACCAAATTTGCACAGGCGAGTTTATGCAACGGATTGTAGAACTACAACATATTGGAATCATTAATTTATTTTAGATTATCTGACCAAAAATTAACAAACATTAAAGTCAAACATTTATTCAGTATACTTATACTCACTTTATTTCTTAGGAATATTTGTGTATAGATTATCTAATTATTGCTATTGTTCTAAACAACACAACTAAATACACAAGATTTTACAAATGTAAACTGGGAAATTTTAATAATCCTTATTTTTTATTTATTACCCTTCGATTGAACGTGTTGCCAGATTTTCGTTTCTAGCAGGTTCATTAATACTCTGAATTTTTATAAACGTATTAATATGTCAATTTAGAAGAACAAAACAAGAAATTAATTTAGAAGGATGCCTAGAGTGAAAATTCCGTTCATTTTTGAAAGAAACGGTTCGTCTGCATTGTTGTTCCTTGAATGCTTCCAGACAAATATCAGTTTCTACTAGGTAATCCGAAAATCACTTTTTCGTTCTGAGCTGGAATTTACAACAGATAAAAACAACAAAATCTTTATCGAAAAGTTTAATGCTCATATTGTGCAAATCGCTATTGGAGTAATCATAAATTAACAGAAAATTGGCAATAAATCTACCCTAAAGGCAAGAAGGCCAAACGACAGTTTGGAAGCCTTAATTTGACACTAATTATTATTCAGGTTTATACCAAATTTGAACAGGCGAGTTCATGTGTCGGATTATAAACTGTCGAATGTAATGAAGACATTGTGATCTTTTATTTGCTTTCATGGGAGTAAACGCTATCGGCACCATCGAATATTAAAATGGTTTTCGATATTTATGATATATCAATTCATTTAAAAGAGTGATACCCAATTATCAAACTTTGCAAATTCAGTATAAGTTACGACATTTTCAAACTATGGGCATGGGAGTGACTGGGACATGCATGAGGTAGTGGAAAAATATGTGGAAATTTACAACGAATCCGAAATTATCTAAAGGTTTCTTGGATGGTGCATGAATCTAGAGAAAATCTGTTTCTTAGAGGATTTTTGAATCCCTAAACACTTTCCAAATTAAGTAATAGGATTGAAAATTTGTACCTAGATTGAGGTGATGCTAAGTATGTACCTTCTGGTGATATTAACATTTTAGATTTGCGCGTCCCCAAGCTCATCGAGATTGAGTTAGGTGTTTTACTCAACCGCCATCATTCTTTAATGTAGAAATTACATATTTTTTTGTGGATTTTGATTTATATAAGAACTAGAAATATCTACGTAAAAATGTCGGCGGTTGCAGAAATTTACCCAAATTTTGATACGTTGTTTCTGCAACGAACAGTCCCAAGGTATCAATTTTCATCTCATTTGGCTATGTATATATGTATATATATATATATATATATATATATATATATATATATATATATATATATAGGTATATATCAGACATGAAGAATTTTTCGAAAATCGTGGTCTAGGAGGTTAAAACCAGATAAAAAAATCTACCTCTGCACCTGACTAATTTCCTTCGATACAATGCAATACTATGCATTTTATGTGAAAATACTAATAAAAACACATCATTTGAAAAAATTCTTCAGAACGCTCTTCATAAAATATTAGTTTTGGCAACAATCGATATCTTTGCCATCAGTACACAACATTTAAAGAACATATACAACACCCAAAAATACGATGAGAATTGACCCACAAGCAACGGTAAACCAACATTCCCAATGTTCCTTACCACTTCTTCAGTTAAAATCACCGTAAGTCTTATTTCTATGTATTCCTTCATATTTATCTGACTACTTATTCTAAAACAAATATAACACATTTTTACATAAATCAAGATATACTAAACTTGTTTCTCTAATTATTCATTTATTTCATCAATTCATATTCAATTAAAGGGTTATATGGTCAAATTGCATATTTTTCAACGTCTGATTTTCAAAATAAGCTCATATATTACCTGAATAAATTATATAGGTTTGACATGGATTTCATATAAATTATTTTTTATTGAAACCAGATGTCGCATAATTCCTTCTGTTTCTATTAATGTGTTGAAAATATAATACAACCGGTTTAAGCTTGTACACCATTAGAAATATGACTTACTAATTGAAAGAATTTCAATGTTTAAAAAGTTACTAATACATATAAAATTTCTGAAAGCATTCCGACACGAATGTTTTGTATTGAACATAATTGCCATCAAAATATCAGAAACTTGGTTGAAAGCATACACTCAAGAAACAGTTCATTTATACATCATGTAGTAAACTATTTACGAATATATCTTTTATATTTATATATTCACGTGAGTAAAACTCATAGATATTGAGTATAATATGCATTTATTCATTTGGGATATGGGAAATTGAATTATAATTAACTGATAATCAATTTATATATCCCATATACATATCAATGTCATATTATCAATATTCATCAATATTAATTAATATTCATTGTTACAAACCTGATGAAATGACGTCAATTGATGGATCGGTTAGCATTTAGTGGAACATTGTTACAAAACAAAATTATGAGTCAACTCAAGCAAATACTTGGCGAAATTTCGAATTGTTAGGTATATTTACTCGACATATTTGTTAGAAAACTCTTCTTAATAATGGGTTAATAGCCTGAAACATATTGAGTAGATATAGGTACTAATTTCACTTGAATCAAGTCAGGTTTTTTACTTTAGTTGATTTAAAACCTTATAAATGTTGACTGAATTCTATGTTGATAATTATGATTTCATCTGAGATTCAATAAATACCCATGTCACCGTAAAATTGTAAATTCGATTATAACCGTTCGATTATAATCTATCTCGCGAGATTGTGAACTGTCGAAAGATTGACTTATATAAAGTTAGCACTACCACATGCGAGATGAAAGGTGGCATAATGTGATTAATTTGTCGCTTTTTTGTCGTGATTTTGTCGTGCAAAAAAAAATTTGTCGCGAAATTATTATTTTTTTAAACCAATGGTAGTGCTAACCTGATATTAAGTTAGCACTACCACCTCTGGAAAACGGTCTTCCAATGATCGGTATGGTGCATAATTTGTCGCTTTTTTGTCGTGAAATTATTTTTCCATAAATCGATGATAGTGCTAACTTGATATCAAGTTGCACTACCAACCATCTTCTGATATTCTGATGAAAGTCAGAGTTATGATTCAAATATGAAAAAAATTTTCAAGAACAATGAAAACGCATTGTTTTTCACGACATAATTATAATTATTAGATTAATTAATTCAACTTTTTTTTATATTCTATGTTTTTTTTAGTCACCTATCAAATTTCTAATAAAAACTCGCCGATCGAAAATGAGAAATGTGGCCGCTGCTGATTTGATTACTGTACACTGTTAGGGATGTTATTTTTATATCGATAGTAGTAGGTACCATAAAAAATTTGTCAAAGTTACATTGTGAAATTATATTGTACGAATTATGTATTTAATATCAACAAATATGAATTAGATTGAATGAAAAATCGTATTTCCTACATGTAGCGCTATATTTGTTTCCCCACGTCATGAAAAATAATTTTTAAATATTAAGGTCACTGTTATAAATACATTCCCAAATTCAAAATTTCCCACGCTTGAAAGCTTGCATCTTCTCGACATGTACCCACCGCTAGATGGCAGCCAATGCTCCCTAGCATTTTTAAAAGCAATGAGTTTCTGTGAGTCCCCGACACCTGACTAAAAGAATCAAACCTTTCTGATTGAGGTTAGAGCAAAAGAAATTTTCGTATTGTGAAAATTGTTATCGTGATATAATGAGTGATCGGCATCAGGAAACGAGAGGACTTAGTAAGCCAGAAAGATCGTGAAAGAGTCATTCTTAAATATAAAGCAGATATCGTAGAACGAAATGTGATTGTTTCTGTTAAAAACCATGACGAGCGAAAACCTTTAATCATACTTCCGGAAACAAAATATTCGTCTTCCCCTCCCTACACTTCGCAGGAGTATTGAGAGAGACTTTTTGAAAATTAGTTGCGCCAGATTCGACTTCTATCAAATTAAAATGAAATGAGTATTTTCAGCGAGAAGTTTTTTTTACCACCACTCATTTTGTCTTAAAGTGTCTCTATGAGTGTGACAACAATGTTGTGGCGACTTTAGTGTTATGACACTAAAAGTCGCCACATTTTTGAACATGCAAACTTCAAGGTCACGGCAGTGGCATTAGTGTCGCGATATCAACATCATGTTGATATTTTTGAGACATTTAACATTAGTTCCACGTCTATGCTCATGAAATTCAAAAAGCTAGGAGGATCTTCCACAGGAAGTTCTCGTATAAGGGTGTTACATGTACCCAATTTATCTCTTCGTTGGATCCATCGCCTTACCCAGATTTTTTTTGGTGCAATTTTCTCTTTTTTGTGCATTTTCTTCACTTATAAGTAAACTTAACACTCGTGCAGCTGCCGCAATCACTTCCTTTGACGCCATTTTAAATTTACTACGAAAATCGTGACATTAAATACCTACATGAAAACAACAACTAAAAATGTCATAGTGTCATGACATTATTATGTCGCATGAAAACGAGCCTTAAGACAGTATGAGCGAAATGTCATGACAGTGAGTATATAACGGAGATCGACGCGCATATATATATTTGATAGTGCGAGTAGTGCCGAAAGTGCGAGTAGTGTCGACAGTGCGCGAAAAATCAATCCGTCTCCGAAAAACCGAGTGCGGTTCGGTTAGTGCGCGAAACGTCAGCAAATGTATATTGTCAAACCATTTTTATAAATTTATATATAATAAAGTTAAGAATATCAGTACATTGCGTGGGTAAAGGTTTTCTGTGGTTTCCCTTACCATCTAATGTCAGTTGAAATATATTGACCTTGGACCGAATGGCACGTAATTAGCAAAAAAGTCGGCCGCAGCCGCATTCCCCCCAAAGATTTTTTTTATAATATTGTAAATGTTAGAGAATTAATTAAGTAAAGCCAGGGTTGAAAAAGGTTGCAAAACCTTATAACTTCCCACAATAAAATATTTAGCTAGATAACAAAATGTACCCCATCCCCCAAGAAATCTTGAATAAACGTATTTTGATTGATTGATTGATTGATTGCATATATATTCACTATCGCTCTTAAATGAGCAAATCATGATATTTTGCTCTTACTGTCATACTCATAGGGACACTTTATTTATGTCTGGTCTGATGTTTGGCCCATACGATCGACCTGACTGCTTGCAGAAGGTTATGAAATAGTTCCCTGAGTATCATATATAAAAATCAAGACTGAGAAAATAAGAAAAGTGAGTTGAGTTTTTTCCATCTTTAGCACCTGATACCTACAAATTGGCCGTCGGCACAAGGTAGCAGGTATCCATACACTGAAAGTACATACGAGCACTACTTCTGGCGACTTTGGGATCTTGCTCTATTATAATTTATCGCATTATTCTTCGGTTGATTAAAATCTATCGAAATGAAACCGTCAAATTGTGAGATGACATGCGATTGAAAGCACTTCGCGCGCTGAATGACTAAACGGCATATGCCCCGCGCAGATCCTATAGCCTATAGTTAGAGTTGTCATCCGTCCGGGATTCCCCGGATTTGTCCTAGTTTAGAGGGCGTCCGGGGGTTGTCCGGATGGGGCTTCCGGGTAAAACCCGGACAAATTTTGTGTTAGGGGAATCCCGATTGATTGAAAGATGAGCAAAATATTAAAACAAATCTCAGTTAAAAATTAATTTATAATCGCCTACAAGCTAAATCCAGAGAGGAACTTGCTAAATACACAGACGGTTTTTCCTCTGACCAAAATAAAGTATTATTTTGAAGATTTGAGTTGCTTCCTTTTTTAAAAATTCCTTATGGAAGAAAAAGACATTTGTGCAGAAATTGACAAGTGTGAAAAATATCAAGTTAAGTTGAATTAGTAAAAAGAACTTGTACTGGTTAAAATTAAAACTTGTTACTGTTTAGGTTTTTGGCTACCTAACCTATCTAACCTAACTAGATGACCTATCCTATAATTTGTTGTTACAATGTAGAATGTAGTTTATTTGATCTATTTTGATCTACCAAAAATTATCATTATAAGTTGTTTTTCATTTGATAATACAAAAAAGAGAGTTTTTCTGATTATTTTTGTTAGGTACCAGATTACCTCAAAATGAGAAAACTGTTAACTGTGTTATATTAGTAGATATTTCATTTGTTCTTGTTGTTTTGTTTATATCGCAAACAGGCGGTTTAAAGTTTAAATAAATCGAAAAATCAAAAAATAAACGACGTTTTATTTTATTCGAAAAAAATATATTTAAAGGGGTGTCCGGGCAAGAACTAAATATCACCCAAATGTCCGGGGTTCTTAAAGTTTTTGTCCGGCGTCAGCAATTCAGGTGATGGCAACCCTACCTATAGTACATAATAATTCCAAAGGAATAGTATTATCAAAAGATAACAGACGCACATATTGCCACTGGATATGGACGTCGAGACAAAATTGTTCACGCCTTGAAAGATGAATATATGATGCCAATATTTGCGGTTTCAATATTCCTTAATTTGTGTGAAAAATTTCAATATTTATATAAATGAATATTTTATCTGGTACAATTAGAGTGTCAGACGTATTCTATTCCGATCATGGGGCGATTATATTCTCAGACGCAGACAAGGGAGCTTCAGTCGACGATATTGAGTTCAAGAGAGACTTTAGTCAACAGAATATTCAAAATTTCATTAGTGATATTTCCAGTGAATGCTGAGATGCAGTCTTGGTCAAAAACGATATAAACGAATCTTTCAATGTTTTCCATAGTATATACATTAACTACTTCAATCTTAACTTTCCTCTGAAAAAATTTTATATTAGGAAAGAAAAGCAGTGGGTTAACAAGGAGGTTAGATTATCCAGTATCCATTTAAAGATTCTTTTCAAGTTGTCTAGCGGGTTTCCTGAACTCAGGGACACATACAAAAAAAATAAGCAGCAACATTCATTACTGATTAGGTACACTAAAAGATCATTTTATCAGAATGGAATAAGGATGTCTGATAATACGACAAAACATGTATGGAGTATTGTTAATGAAACTTCTAATAAAAACCAATACTCCCGAAATATAAATATCAAAAACGGTAATTGCACTATATCCAATCCCGGAAAGGTTGCCGAGTTAT
Organism: Cynegetis impunctata; assembly: GCA_030704885.1. Lineage (NCBI taxonomy): Eukaryota > Metazoa > Arthropoda > Insecta > Coleoptera > Coccinellidae > Cynegetis > Cynegetis impunctata. The sequence goes on along the minus strand of JARQZK010003019.1, from coordinate 84,774 downwards.
TTAACGTGTTTTTCATCGACTCCGTTAGTGATATAGTGAATGGTATACCAAAAATTCCTCATCAAGACAAAATTCGATACCATGAGCAATCAGTGTTTTTATTTCCTTTTACTGAGGAAGAATTCCGTTCACTGATTAATAATAGACTACAACCCAGAAAATCCAGTGGGGGTAGATGACATTCCAGGGTTTCTGGTTAAAACAAGCCTTGATTATATATATGAACCTTTGGTTCATTTCGGTAATAATTCATTTTCACAAGCAGCTTTTCTGGATGTGCTGAAAGTGAGCAAAATTATTTTAAAAAAGGTGATTTCGATCAATTAGTTAATTATAGACCTGTTGCGTTTCCTGCCACTTTCTCCAAAGTATTTGAGTATTGTTTTCTAGTAAGATTGTTAAGTTTTCTAGATAAGTTCAAAATTCTAAGCAAGAAACAATTTGGGTTTAGACCTAATCATAGTACCATTCATGCTGTCTTCGCTTTCTTGGGGGCTGTGGTTGATCACGTTGAGTTGGGCGGATGCCCTGCTGGGATCTTTTGCGATTTGAGTAGGGCGTTCGACTGTGTGGTTCACAGCATTCTCTTGGACAAGCTAAGAAAATATGGGATCAGAGGGAATCCACTCAAGTGGATAGCTAGCTTTTTGCAAGGTAGGAGTCAGTTTGTTGCAGTAAGATTTTCTAATGGCAACATACGGAAAGAGGTTCATTCGGATCTTCTAAAAAATTGTATTGGGGTTCCACAGGGCTCAATACTGGACCCTGTGTTATTTATTCTATACATTAACGATATAGTCATGGATTTGGGGGACGGCATATATTTATACGCCAATGACGCAACAGTTGTAGTTTCGAGCACAGGAGAGGAGAGATGTTCAAAATAATTCAGACAAATTACAACATTGGTTTGACAGGAACCTCCTTCATGTCAATGAATCCGAAACGTCATATACTGTATTTCATAATTTTAAAGAAAATATCTTGGATATTGATGTTGCGTTGAATAACACTGCTTTGAAAAGAACAGATAATGTGAGGTTTTTGGGAATTGAGGTAGATGAATGTCTTACATGGAAAGCACATTGCCAAACCATGTGTTCGCGATTGAATTCTGCCATGTCTGTTTATTACGCGCATGCGCACTCAAAAGTTTCTTATGGTATTGTTTTCTGGGGCTCATCGTCTGCGGCTTGCGATGTATTCTTGTGTCAGAAGAAGATTGTCAGGAGCATGGTTGGCGCGCCTTATACTGATTCATGTAGGCCTTTGTTTAGATCTCTCAAAATTTTAACTTCACCTTCACTGTGTATTTTGGAACTGACTACTTTAATTTATAAAATGCGGAAGCAGCTTTTGAGGCGTGGCGACCGGCACCATTATGATACCCGTGACAAAAACGATTTCAAATTACCTAATTTTGAGTTCAGAATAGGTAGAAGATCTCCATTATATTTGGGGTTGGAAGTTTATCCCCAAATCTATTCCCATTTTTAGGGCTAAGTCTCTGATTGATAAGTGTTACTATACTATAAGTGAATTTTTGTCCTGACTTTTTCCATAATGTAACTATTCATTCAACGGAAATAAAGCTTTTAATATTATTATTATTATTATTATTATCAAAGAAAAGCTTCCACAAAAAGGAATTGTCGTAAAACCGTTGATCTCTGACGACTTCAATCGAAGGGGACAAATAGATCTTGTACACTTGCAAACATCTCCAGATGAAGAGTATGAATGGTTATTACACTATCAGGATGATTCAAACGTTAATATGTTTTCGATTTTTTTCAAATTTTATTTTGTTACGATTTTTTCTTACCATAAAATGTCATTATTGATTACCTACTAAATATTAACACCTGTGTTAATTCCTAAGTCTATGAACAAAGAACGGCCTACTGTAAGACCAACTAATCAGGGACAGCGTGACATATTGTAATTTAACAGTTTCATTTCGATAGATTATAATAATCTACCGAAGAATGATGCGTAAAATTGTAAGCTTTATGTTATGGTTCACAATTTTAAAATCTCGCACATCACTTCACAATTTGAATTCTTCATTTTGAACTGATTCATTGAATATAAGTAATCAACTTCCATATCGTATTTACTCAGTTTATTTGTCAAGCAATATATATTGTGAAAATTGTAATTAACCGGTGTTTATTATTATATCCACGGGTGTGTTATTCTCGATGATTCATCTGAAATAAAGTATTAATCATCTGGTTATAGTGTTCTGAATAGGCGGTGCAGTATTTCATATTTATTTATATATATATATATATATATATATATATATATATATATATATATATATATATATATATATATATATATATATATATATATATATATATATATATATATATATATATATATATATATATATATATATATATATATATATATATATATATAATGTAAAATGCTGCCAGTTGTATTCAGTATATTTTGACAATTTATCATGGTGAAAATGGGTACACACTTCAACAACGCTTGGTTATTATCCACAAATTTTATGAAAATGATCGTTCTTTTAATCAAACAACGTACACTTCGTGAATTTTATGGTCCTCATAAGCGACCTTACGTGCTTGCGATTCGTCGACTTGTTAGAAAATTGGAATAAGAATTTACACTACACGATAATGTTGAAGAAGATGCAAATGTTTCAATTTCTCCTCGTTCACAGCAAATTGGTCTTTCATAGACACCCACTTGGCGTATTTTGAGAAAAAACTTGGGCTTACATCCGTATAAGATTATATTGACTCAATAGCTGAAGCCTCTAGCTAGATCATTAGAAGCGTCGTGAGTTTGCTGAATGGGCATTAGAACAGCTTGACAATGACAATGTTTTTGTTAGCAGAATCATCTTTTCAGAAAAAGTTCATTTTCATCTGAATGGCTTTATTAATACGCAAAACTGTCGAATATGCTGATCCACAGCAGATTATTGAGAAGACAATACATCCTCAAAAAGTAACAGTGTGATGTGGCTTCTGGCATGGTGGAATCATAGGACCATATATTTTTTGAAAATGTGGAAGTTCGAACTGTTACATTAAATGGTGAAAGCTATAGATCAATTTTAACAAAATGTTTTGTGGGTACAATTGGAAGACATTGATTTGGACCAAATGTGGTTTCAACAAGAAGGTGCCACTTCGTACACTGCTAGGGCAACCATCGACTTATTGGAAGAAAAGTTTGAGGAATCCATAATTTCAAGAAATGCAAATGTTAACTGGCTTCCAAGAAAAGAAGAAAGGGAATATTTGAAAACATTAATGTATGCACATTAACGACGAATACTTGAAGCATAGAAACAGAATATTGAGCATTGTATTGGTGAAATTAGACCAGATTTATTACAAAGTCATGGAAAAGTGGACTGGATGATTTAACATAATATCATCCTAGTTGAAAAACCCTGTGTATGTACATATATATGTATATATATATATATATATATATATATATATATATATATATATTTTTAAATATATATATATATATATATATATATATATATATATATATATATATATATATATATATATATATATATATATATATATATATATATATATATATAATATATATATATATATATATATATATATATATATATATATATATATATATATATATATATATATACATACATATGTAAATATATGTATATAAGCGTATGTCATATTACGAGACAACGAGAGAAAGAGAGAGAATAATCGGACTGATAAGTTATAGAGATTAGCAGTGTGAGCTAGTAAGACATACAGTTGATTGAAGCTCGTTGATTTAATATATTCAGATTCACCAACTTTTTTGCAACTGGGAGTAACCTTACATGTCACAATAATGAGGTGAAGTTATAAACTATTAACTTTCCGAAAGCCCACATAAAATCGTTTAAGGTGTATCAATCTTATCTAAATGATCTAGAAAGAGTTTACTGGGAAAGACCATTAATCTCTTGTTTGCTTTAAATTTAATATCATGTTATACTTCATCACACTAATGACACTCTCTATATTATAATTCAGTCAAAACGAATAAAAAAATTTGGTTGTTAGTATCAAATCTATTATCGTAATAATTTTATATAAGTAGAATCCTGTCAACAATCAATACTTCGGGTATCTAACTTAATATATGAAACAACCTAGAAACATACATATGTTACTATTTAATGAACATCATTATTATTATTTGTATAAAGTACGAAGCTGTGAGATTAACACGTAATGTCTTAAGGCACGCAACTCCACTGAGGCAACATTATGCAAAATGCAGCATGCTACACGTCGTCTAGTGTTTCCTACTTGAAGTTGTGCGACTATGCCGCACAAATTTTAAAAAATGTCGAACGAGCAACTTGTCTCTCACTGTCGCATGCGCTTTGTAGCATATGTTTGTGACATGCATCTCTATCAATTCAATAGAGGCAACTTCAGTTTGCGGCATCATGTCTTTACAAAAGGATGTGATTGCTGCATATTGGGTAATAGCTTTGATTGGAAAAAGGAAAAGAAGGAAGCCAAGAAGGTGGAGGAGACAATTATATGTTGGTCGTCAAAAAGCTCAGAAACACTTATACAAAATAATGATTTCCGACGATAAAGCTCTGCTTCGAAATTTTACTCGAATTAGCCGAGAAGATTTTGAATGCTTATTAAGTAAGATCTCACAAAATCTGATATCAACTTTCTTGAAGCACTACCACCTCGTGTTAGGTTATCAGTAACATTAAGATATTTGGTTACCGGCGATAGCTATTCTTCACTTATGTATCTGTTCCGGATATCTAATATTTTATTATTTCATAATTCAGTAGATATGATAATTTTCAATGAACAAAGTAGTTTTCTCAATTTTCCACTCCATGTCGCAGGTTACAAGTCGCACCGGACCGAAGACTATCGGATAAACACCGACACTGTTCGACACGCTGAATCTTGTCGAGAACAGACACATGTGTCTGGGCAACTGCGGCCAACATGTGGCATGCGTCATTGTCGCATGCTGCATATTGCTTCATGTTGCGCCAATTGAAAGACTGAGTGTAGCATGCGTCATTGTCGCTTGCTACATGTTGCCTAAATTCTGCCCCAGTGGAATTTCGCCTCAATAAGGCTCTTCCTCGAGCTGAACTTTGCGGAGAATATTCCATTAGAAACGCATCTGCACTCCGCAATATTTGTTTATTTGAATAAAATAAATTATTTTCTTGTTATTTGTTATTGAAGCGTGATTCTGCAATACGCGATGCACTTCGCGATATCTTTTTCAAGTAAATTATTTTCTAACTTCAATTTAGATTTGCTATTAAAGCGTGCACTTCGTGCTATGAATACGAGTTTAGTGACGGAGCTCTGCAGTTCACGTTTTTTTTCAATATTAAAAGATTAAAATACCTATGGTTACAAATACTACACTGAGCAAATTCATATCTAGTGAACTCGACATCTTAGGTAGCTGGTTACAATTTTCAACAAAAAGAGCTGAAATATAATTTACTAAATCTATAATTCTATTTTCAACATTATTGTGCTTTTCCTGTTTCATTGTTACTTTTTTAAGATTCATATAATCAATTTTCTGTTGAATGATAAGATAAACCTTGAAGTTAGTAAACTACTTGAGTTTGTTCTAGTTTTTGAAATAAATTATGTTCCGTAAACAGTAGACCTCGAAACATAGAGGAATATAATTCGACTTGGAGAAGAAATAAATACCCAGCTCTATAAAGGATTTCAATTTAACAACAATGACAAATCATGATACTGCGACAGGAAGACAGACACAAAATTTATTGCAGAGAAATGAAGTGCAATCTTCTCCTAATTGAAAAATATTGGCGTTCCATAGAACTATAGACATTGTAATTTTTTGATTTTATTATACTGTTTTGAATAGCGATATGCAAAAAAATAATTGACTATGTTTTCATTTTTGGTAGATGGCCAATGCTAAATTAAAATCTTACGAATTCGAATAATATATTTCATCAATTAATACAAATACTTCTCTTCAATGGACACAAATTGATTTGCATTTCAATAAAAAATGTTTTCTGAACGTTTAGATAATATCTTGAAAATGATGAACAACAATAGGTCAATATTAACAAGTCCGCATCTGTTTCAGACTTTAATTGCATGCATTATTCATTCTACCATACTTCAAATTTCAAGATACTCTTGAAATTTTTTCGCGAGTAAGATTTATCAAGAATACTTTATTATGTTCTTATCGAAAGTTCGTAGATATATGTGATACTTCAGTGATACATATCAATGATTGCAGAGTAACTCGCAATCTTTTTATATTCCTCTTGCATTCCCAATAACTTTATAAATTATCAGTAGTAATGGTGCTCGTAGTATACCGAAAAATATTGAATAACGCAAACCATGGCGTGGAGTGTTATAGTAATAATAATAAAAATAATAATAATAATTACCCCGCACGGGGGTACTACTTAGTAGTATACGGGTGTGACAAACCCGCGGACCCCGGTCAATCTCCACCAATGATGGATCGCAATTTACGAAGCCTCGGAAAAGAGCCGCTGCCTGGGGATCGCCAGGGCACGTCTAGAGTTGGTGCTGGACGTAACAGCATGCGGGACACCAACGGCAGGATGCTGAGGAGGCGGGCGCCTGCCATACAAGAAGCTACAGCTTCCTACCAGGACATCCAGGAGGAGATACAACAAATTGTCAGTCGCATAGGGAATCAACGCTCGCAAGAGCAACCCGTAGTCGGACCCGGCAACAGGAACAGAAACAAGACCGCACAAAGGGAACTCCACAAGTGGACACCCGAGCCACACGAACAACTGTCTGTGTTATATAGAAGATCAAGACCAGAAACGTGAGGATATATGAATAGGCTGCATGGTCTGTGGTGCGAAAATCACCCAGATCTCAACTTCATGACGCAGCAGAACCTACGAGACCAGGTTAGTCATCTCAAGAGTAGGGGAATCTTACAGCAGTTTCAAGTGCCAGAAAGAACACAAGAACAAGCTGAAGAGCAGGTGAGAGATGCTCCAAAGAAACAGCAACTTCTGACGAACCAAGGAGGAGAAGAACAGGCTTCAGCCCTGGATGAGAGGCAGGTGAGAGATGCCGAAAATATCCAGCCTCCAACGCCTGGGATGCGAGATGAACAATACATAGCACCGGATATGGAGCAGGTGAGAGTTGCTCCAACCAGAATCGAAAATGCTTTGCACTCCAACAGGCAAAGAACAGAACAAGTGAGAGATGTTCTAGAACAAGTCGACAATAAAAGGGACGCATTTGAGGCTACAGTGAGAAACCCAAACATGAAGACCGCACGACTAAAGACACGACTCAAGGCTGAAGACCTAGCCGCTATGAATAATATCATCGGTGATCACCTAGACGAGGACTGTTCTCTGGAAGAGGTGGTTGCTGCAGTGAGAGCTGCTGCTTCTCTACTGTGTCTGCCGGAAAGAAAAAGAACAAAGGAGGACAAGGATAGGTTGAGATTGCAACGGCTAGATAAGAAGATAAAGATCGTGAGACAGCAGGCATCTTGGTATCAATGTATCATAGATGCCCTGAAAGGCCAATTGAAGCCGAGCAAGAAAATAGAAGGCATGATGGAGGAGCTTCGTACGTTAAATCGTAGGATAGATTTACTCACTATGCATCTGTTGAAGCAGAAGGCTGTCGATAAAATAAGATCACTTGCGGCGGCAAGGAAGAATCTTATCAAAAGGCGAAAGTGGATAGAAGATAACAACACCTTCAACACAGAACCTTCAAAATTATTTCAACCTCAACAAATAGAGGCAAAGCATCCACCATCTCCTGAAGAAGTGGAACAGTTCTGAAAAAACTTGTACGAGAGACCAGCAGATAGTAGGGATACTCTGGCACTTCACAAATTCCAAGAGTTATGCGAACAAGACCTGCAGCAGATTGAAGAACTGACAGAAATAACAACCTAAGAGATAAGAAATGCTCTGAAGAACAAGCGCGATTTCACGGAACCTGGACTGGATGGCATTCAGAACTACTAGTGGAAGAATTTTTCAGCTACTCACAAACACGCAGCTAGACTTTTCAGCGGGATGATAATTCACCGTGAGCCAACTCCTTCATGGTTGGTAGAGGACAGAACTATACTGATACCGAAATCAGGTGATTTAGGACAGCCGAAGAACTACCGCCCAATCACATGTCTCAGCACGCTGTATAAGATTTTCACAAGTGTTCTGCAAAACCGGATTCTGGAGGTCATTGGACCGGTGTGGAATCACGTATACGAACACAGAGGTGCGAGGAAAAGAGTACAAGGGTGTAAGGATAACTTACTGATAGACAAGAGCATGTCAAGATGCGAGACACTACAAGCGTATCCTACATACATCATGGTTAGACTACGCGAAAGCTTATGATACATCGTCACACAGCTTGATAAGACGACTGCTAGAAATGCTCAAAATCCACCTTAATATCGTCTAAAAGATGAAAAATATTATGGCGCTATGGAAAACTAAGTTTGCCATTCGATCAGAAGGTCGAACCACCTATACGGGATGGGTTACATATAGGCAAGGAGTCTTTCAGGGAGATTCGCTAAGCCGATTATTGTTCTGCATAACACTTCTACCATTAACTGTTGAGTTGAGGGCTAGCAGAATAGGGTATAAGGCCGGAACACCAGGCAGAAGAGAACACCTAATATCACATCTTCTGTACATGGACGATTTAAAGCTTTACGCTCCTTCCGAGGCATCTCTGCAACAATTGCTGAATATCGTTGCTGAATACACTGCAGCAATAGGAATGTCATTCGGGTTGGACAAATGTGCTTTCATTTAAGCAAAGGGAGAACTGAAGAAGCAGGAGAAAATATCGAATTAGAAGGAGGAAATATCATTCGTCACCTTGAATATCAAGAAACCTACAAATTTCTTGGAATGCAACAGAGGGGTTCTCTGGAGACAATGAAAATCAAGGATGACTCAACAGCCAGATACAAAAAGAAGCTCAGAGATATATGGAGATCACAGCTGTCCGGTAAAAACAAGATTTCTGATAAAAACAGCTTGGCAGTCCCGATAGTCACTTACTCTTTCGGGGTGGTTAACTGGACGGTAAATGAAATTCTCGATCTCGACAGATCCACAAGAAAAGTAATGAACATGAATCGGAGCCTGCATCACAGAGAATATACCTTCCTCGAACGCAGGGAGGCAGGGGTTTGCAAAGTTTGGAATCCAACACCATCAGCAAACCTTGGAAATGGCAATAAGAATATTGAGAAGTAAAGACCCGCTTCTAAAAATGGTAGCTCATCATGAAATCAGGAATCAAGGAGCGTTCCTATTCAGAGCTGGACGGAGAGCCTTGGAAAAGCTCAATATGACCGGCATATCGATTGAGCCTGAGCTAGCAGGAACACCGATCACGCCGACCGAACAAAGAAGACTGGGTAGGCATATAAGACAGGCACAACTGAAAACACTACTCGAAGATCATATGAGTAAAAATCTGCACTCCAAATATTACAGGAATTTGGAAGAACAGGGCCTGTCGGAAGAATTATCCTTTGCCTTTTTGAAGTCGGCTGGGCTTAAGTCGGAAACGGAGAGATTTGTTATGGCTTGTCAAGATGGAGTGATAAATACAAGATGGTATAAAAAGAACATAATGAAAGTGGACACCCCAACAACTTGCAGAGCATGCCATAGTCAGCAGGAAACTCTTATGCACATCCTGTCTCCTTGCAGAGTCCATGCTCCATCAGGGTATATAGAAAGACATAATGGGGCGCTCCGAATTCTCTACTTCCATCTGAGAGAAGTTTATGGTATAGACAAAGAATCAGTGCTACCATATGTTCCACTAGAAATTGAAGCGGTTGTTGAGAACGATAGAGCTCGCATATACTGGAACTATGCTTTTCCAACAACTCGGCAGATCCACGCAATAAGGCCAGATAAAGTCCTACTGGACAAAGAGCTCAGAGAATTGTTTGTTGTCGACTTTTCGTCCCCTGCCGAAAATAATGTGGTGATGAAGGAAGAACAGAAAAGGGAAAAATACAGAGATTTTATGTTCGAGCTGAAGACACTATACCCAGGGCGTAAAGTTCGGATGGTCGTACTAATCATAGTTTGTCTAGGCGGAATGAGAGCTAACTATGTGACAGAACTGAAAATTATTCCGGCATGCAGATCTCTGGCCGATATATTAATGCGCAGAATGCAGAAAGTAGTGTTGCTCGGGTCACTTCGAGTCATCAGGTCCCATGAACTGATGAGGCCGCTTGCAGCTCATCTCTTTTGTTAAGGGACGCTGTAAGGGCTTGGAGTAGTCCAAGGAATATGTGAGAGGTTTTTTAGTGAGTAACCAGCAACGTCTATTAAAGATTTTTCCACTCACACGGACGTAAAAAAAAATAAGAATCATACTAATAATTATGATTATGATTATCTACTCCAAGGAATGTGTAAGAGGTTTTTTAGTGAGTAACAAGCAACATTTGGAGTCTCACACATCCTAATAACTTTATTTTGTCATCGTGAATAATATTTGCACAGTATCGTTAAAAAAAATTATCGTTTTTTGGCCCAGTCTAATATTTATATATATATATATATATATATATATATATATATATATATATATATATATATATATATATATATATATATATATATATATATTCGAATTGTTGTTGCCTGTGATCTATTTTTAATCTCTTGATAATTATTAGCAATAACAGGCTGGTTGAATCTTAAAAAACTCAATTTTATTAAAAAGTTGACGTTTCACTACGACATTCGTAGTTTTTCAAAACTTTTGAAAAAATTGAAATTTCTATGACATTTATTGATTTGAAAAAATTTGAATAGACAAAGACTACTTTATCTTGCTAAAATTTTTTTCGAATGTGATATTTATTACGTGCTATTCAGTCTAATATCAACATTCAAAATTGTTATCATTAGATGGCAAGGGAAACCACAGAAACCTTTACCTACGTAATGTTCGAAAATAAAAATAATAGGGTACTATTAATCTAACAACAAAGAAATTAGTCGCAGGAAAATATTAAAAAAGTAGAGCAGAATTATCGGTATAGAACGTTTATATGGAAGCAGCCGTTGACACGTGTTTCGGACTCTTTGGTCCTCATCAGAACGGCGTAGCAAAGCATTGGATTGAAAATTTGGAGATGAAAATAGTACAACAAATAAAAACCTCTGCTACGGAAGACAATCACACCTTTGTGGACTATTGTTTGAACTCTCCGGTTTGGGAGATTTGGTCAAACTCTGCCACGGAGGCGATTTATGCCATCCGCGAGATCTCAGAACGAGTAAATAAACAATAATAAAGAAATTAGTCGCGGGAAAATATTAAATAAGTAGAGCTAAATTATCGGTATAGCCCGTTTATATGGAAGTAGCCGTTTTTAATGAAACTTTTATTTAGAATTACAAATCTTTTAAAAAAGGTACTCACAATCTAGAACAATGTTTGAAACTCTCAGCTTAAGTTTGGGATCATTGCCATATTTTCAGCTTGCAATATTTAATTATTTATTCGAATTGTTGTTGCCTGTGATCTATTTTTAATCTCTTGATAATTATTAGCAATAACAGGCTGGTTGAATCTTAAAAAACTCAATTTTATTAAAAAGTTGACGTTTCACTACGACATTCGTAGTTTTTCAAAACTTTTGAAAAAATTGAAATTTCTATGACATTTATTGATTTGAAAAAATTCGAATAGACAAAGACTACTTTATCTTGCTAAAATTTTTTTCGAATGTGGTTATTTATTACGTGCTATTCAGTCTAATATCAACATTCAAAATTGTTATCATTAGCTGGCAAGGGAAACCACAGAAACCTTTACCTACGTAATGTTCGAAAATAAAAATAATAGGGTACTATTATGGCTGCTTCCATATAAACGTTCTATACCGATAATTCTGCTCTACTTTTTTAATATTTTCCTGCGACTAATTTCTTTGTTGTTAGATAAATAGTACCCTATTATTTTTATTTTCGAACATTACGTAGGTAAAGGTTTCTGTGGTTTCCCTTGCCATCTAATGATAACAATTTTGAATGTTGATATTAGACTGAATAGCACGTAATAAATAATCACATTCGAAAAAAATTTTAGCAAGATAAAGTAGTCTTTGTCTATTCAAATTTTTTCAAATCAATAAATGTCATAGAAATTTAAATTTTTTCAAAAGTTTTGAAAAACTACGAATTTCGTAGTGAAACGTCAACTTTTTAATAAAATTGAGTTTTTTAAGATTCAACCAGCCTGTTATTGCTAATAATTATCAAGAGATTATAAATATATATATATATATATATATATATATATATATATATATATATATATATATATATATATATATATATATATATATATATATATATATATATATTAATATATATATATATATATATGTGTGTGTGTGTGTGTGTGGGCGTGTGTGCGTGCGTGTGTGTGTGTTGAGCTATTCGGAATTGTGACGATCAGTTGTCTGACATTCTTCTTGATAATTATTCATGTCATAAATTTTAATTTTTTTATGAATAATATTTTCCAAATAGAATGATTCAAAACAGTTAGATTAGAAAATAATTTCTAATCTAATAGGTGAGGTGGTTTAAGAACTTGTCTGGGAAAAATCTACTGGCTCATTTTAAACTTTAATATTTCTTTTAGTATCTCTATTATATACGAATAGATGATCCACTATCTGCTTAAGGAGTGTGACCAGATCTATGATGATATTCGTTGTAAAATGCAAATAAATTAAATCACTATAATAAACACGGTGTTAATGGTATAAATAATTAAGAGTTCTCGTTAAACATACATAATTACATTGAGGAAAAAGTGAAACTGTAGTTTAACGGATTGAAAATATTTCAATAATTTATAATTTCGAGAAATCCTTGAAGTTCCACGGACAATGAAGTTATCAATATACTCCATCTTGTGACTTTCTAATAGTTAAGCATCTTCGAACCAAATATTAAAGAACATATTATGTACCTACATTACGTAGGTAAAAGGGTAACTGTGCTTTCCCTTACCATCAGCATCTAAAATTCAGCAGATCTGACTGCTGATATATAGTTCTTTTACCGATAGTAGATCGCCACCATTTTCTACAAGCATGGTAGCCGCGGATCTGCGAAACGAGTACCCTGTGTAGAGCTGAGGGTTTTCTAATTTTAAGAATGCTGCAATTTTCTTTGGAACGCCTCCAATAGTATGAATGCCCACTACTTGTTTTACACATTTACCATTCCTGTAACCAATGAAAAATCGCCGATTTTCCAGATTCGAAGGTCGCAAATCTACGTATTTTTGGTATAAACCATAGGCATCAAAAGGAAGTCCTTCTTTGGGAATGACAAATACTCTATTCTTTTTGTTTTTAGTCATCCTCAATGTAACCAAAACTTTGGTACTGGTGCTTTCAAAATCATCCACACTCAGCTTCACAAGTTCTTCACGTCTACAGGCACCGAAAATTCCACACATTAATACAACCTTTTCAAGCAACCATGTATGATCATTTGTCTCCAACAAAAACTTAATTACTTCTTCTTCAGACAAAAGTTTTGATTTCTTTGGGTTGTATCCATCAGACTTTCGTCTCAAGAATAAAAATAATTTTCCAAATCTGAAAATACATTTCTGTTGGTAATACTCTAATATGGTGCAAGATTTAAAATAACTAACCTTGAAATGTCAATGTTGTCATAAACTCTCAAAGCAAGTTTCAACATTGAAATCGTCCACAGCGAGTTGGGAGAATAAACCTTCGATTTTCCTTTCTCATAGGTTAATAAAACATCCTCATTAACCACCTTTACATTCTTGCTATTACGCAAATTTTCAAAATTTTCATATTCTTTTTTATACCGCTGTTGAGTTATTGCCGGCAGTAAATCAACACTCGCTGCACATGATTCTTCCAATATTTCAAAAGGAATTTAATTTTCTTCCTCAATTTCATCCATAGTCGTCGTTACAGCGAACTTGCGAACACAAAAAACTGACGTTGTTTATAACATTGCCAAACAGTTCCATGACAACAGAGTGCACGACGTTGGGATTTTTTTTTCAGAATTACGAGGTACGGGGTTTGTTTTTTCTTCGGAATCAAAATGTAATCTTCCAACGGGATTACGAAAAGTCTTTAACGACACACGGCCGATACGCAAATAACGGATTCGGTTAGTTATAATCCTCGGCTGCGCCTCGGATTACAATATCCAACCTCATCCGTTATTTGCTACATATCGGCCTTGTTACGTTAATAACTATATTGTGACATATTTGTCAAAAATAAAACTGCACAGAATAAATCATATTGTTAATAATTTCTTGTATTTATTTTATTAAATAAGATAATTTAAGTACAATAAAAACAAGCATGCTATACACCTTTCGTAAGAAAAGCTATCTCCAGTTCGTAGGTATAAAATTATCCATTCCTCCGCTACGCTCCGCTACGCTCCGCTCATGGATAATCCTACTCACTGGAAGAATCTCACTTTTTTACACTAGTATAACAATATACTATTATTATCAAATACATGAAGATATTGACCAACTTGGTCACAGGCTGCGTTCCAGAAGACCCCTAATCCAAACAGCTGCAGCTCTTACCGCAAGCAACTTTAAACTGGAGGAAGAGTGAACACAATCCTGGCAAATTAGTGTACCGCCAGATATTCATAACAATCTTCATAAAAACGAATCAGTTCCTGGATCCTTACTTCCTAGAAAAACATGGTGCTATCTAAACTGCATCCGTAGGTACTGAATATGTGCATACTCTTTATACAAATGGAGGAAAACCCAAAGCAACACTTGCGATTGTGGCGAACGACAAAGCATCCACCACATAGCCTATGAATGTATAAACCGGCAGTCACTGCTCGACCAGAGACTTCTTGAAAGCCACTCCATCGGCTGCCACCTGGATCGAAAACTTAGACATTAAGATTTAGAATTGTTATCTCCTTTTTTTTTTGCTTGATTAAGTATATTTAAGACACTTGTGGCGCCATACGATGAATAAATAAATAAATATACTATTATTGCGATGTAATTGAAAATATTCTTTATTTTCAGAAAAACACCATCTGCCTTGTTGCATGGATGTTTGCTGTGACAATTTTATCATTTCCCGAAGCTGGTTTGGTGATCTACATGAGTGTGCAATATTGGGTGAGTTAATTTAACCTATTCAATCCGATCATTCATAACAGTTTCTTTGGAATATTTTCGAATGCTATCAAAATGTAATAATACTAGTATGCAAATGGTTGGATCTGAGTAAATAATATATTATTTCTTTGCTTTTCACATTTATTTCACTAGCAAAAATATCCGATCATGAAACGGTCTTCAAATAGATAAAAAGTATAAATAATGACATAAAGGAATTTGTAAGGATAAGACAAGATAACGAAGAAACCGCACCAATTGAGCAGATAAAAAGAGTGTAAAAAGGAAATTTCCAGAACCAGAAGACATACTGAGTAACGCTATCATTCAATTCAATTCATCAAATGCTCCAAAGATACGATGAAAAACACACATTTTTAGTTGGGAAATATAATTTTCCCGCACCGTGTGGAAATAATTTTCCGCACCGTGTGGAAATAATTTTTCGCACCATGTGGAAATAATTTTCCACCTCAATATATCAAATTAATAATAAGCCGGTATATTATGGTGGTTGCGAAATGCTTTAGTTACCATGTGTAACTAACCAGCTATTTACTTTCATTTTTGTTTGTTTATTGTCAGAAAACTGTCAGTGCATTTCTAAAATATTTTGCTCGTGAATAAGTGAATCCTCATTAAAAATGAATATTTGTCTCGAGGGAATCGATGAAAATACAAGCGAGGGAGTTCCCGATGAGATTCTTCTGGCAGCAGAAAATGTGAAAACGGACCTGTTACCAGAAAAATCAAAGAGAAGATATGAAAAAGAATACGAGATCTTTTGCAAATGGAGCGTAAGGAAGGGCATTACAAGTTTTGATAAAGAAGATATTTATTTAGTGTATTTTTCCGAATTATCTGCATCCTGTCAAACCGATCCACACTCTGGTCAATCAATATTTCAATGCTGGAAACCATGCTCAAGCTCAAGAAAAATATCGACATAAGCAGATATTTCAAGGTAATTGCTTTTCTCAAGAAAAAGATGGTTGGTTTTAGAACCAAAAAAAATCAAAAATTTTAAGTCCAGATGACATAGAGAAGTTTTTATTCAATGCTCCTGATAACATCTATATCTTCTCCATAAAGAATGGCCCGACAATTTTCGCGAATAGGCTGGGGCGTTGCAGGCGGGAAGAATTAACAAATTAATTAATCGAAAACGTGAAAGCAGGAAAAGCCTCCATGATTTTAGTTAAAATACCTGACAATAAAACGCACACAAGGTAGGAAGTTTTGTTAATTTCCGTGGGAGAGGAACCTTAAAGTGTTGTCAGAAAAATAATTAACCCCCCCAATTGGGGGTTAGACCAAAAAAACAATCTCCTCACAAGAGATTTTTTGTCCAGTTATCACAACGGAGAATGCAAGTATCCAGTGTGTGGCTATAAACAAATTTGCCGAAGCATACCCATTCAGATGTAAGCCGCATATTAAGGACTTTCCGTATCCAGAAGCCTACACTGGACACTGCTATAGGCGCTCTTCTGCCACGGGCCCTGCAAGCTTTTTTTTACTGTAGTAGGGGATAACCGCATCTTCAACTTCATGGCGGGTGGCAATCAACAAAAGTCGCCGAAGGATATCTGGATGAATCCCTGGAAAATAAAAAGTGTATTGCAAGCAAGATATTCAGAGTGCAATCAGCCACAACCAGCAGCTCTATCTCCTCCACTGACATACAGCCAGGCCCAAGTACTCAGCACAACTTTGAACAGGAATTCGAAAATGAAATACACTCGACTGACATTATTATCCCAGAACAGCAAAGAGCAACAGATCCAAAATAACAGCCATTCAACAAGTAACTAGCATCTGCTATAAAGGACCCCGCACATTTAGTTAGAAAATATGACGACAGCTGAATTCGCTAATTTTTGGATATATTATAGATACTGGCCAGCTATGAAACATATCAATTTTAAATTCTGTTCCCACGGCTGGTTTGGGATATAGAGTGGTCCAAATGTCAATGTCTCGATAAACCATCTTTACAATTTTAGAAAATGCTGTTAACATACAGACTTTCTGTGAAATGCGATAACCTCAGTGGGAAGCTATAGCTTGACGATAGTCACTCATATAAACTCAACAAATTGAGTCCGACATATAACAGGCTGTTTACTCGATGGTTTGGGTTAATGTCCAGTCTCATACCGGTCTCGACTTCGACAATTATGTTTCAAAAGGCTTTATTTCTTACTTAATAATAACAACAAGGTATACCCGAAATAGTAGACGGACAAAGCTACAACTCTCTACCATGTACAATTTTTAGAAAGAATGATGTTCTAATTTTGACATCACCGACATTTTTCTTTCTTTATATTTTGTACAGGGATTATTTCGAGGTACTGGAAAAATAAATGAGTTCATCTGCCAAAATCGAATAGTTAAAAAAACAGCCACATTCATGTTCAAAAACTAAAGTCCATATACCGTATGTTCGTTTTCCTAATGTCGAAAAAATGAGAGTGTATCTAATGATTCTAATGGGACTGATTGAGATTTCAACGAGACAAGTTAAGAATTAGTACTTATATTCAGTTTGTATTGTTCAGGGTGGTTTGGAATCGGCTTCTTCCAGATCCCATAGACTTCCACTTTTCAATATACAGGCTACAGTGAAATACGTTCTTTGACGCATTAAAGCTCTAGTATCCCGAATGAATAATTATTTTCACATTTGAATATCAATTGAAATCGCGTTGTTTACCGAATCTATAATTTTAGTAAAAGGATATTTCACGTGCGGGAGCATACCAGAATAACCAAGGTACCACAACACCATTGCCACATGAGCACATGTTCCGAGTGTTCTTGGACCTGATTTACAGGTACAGTAGTACCTCGACACCGACTCTCGGTCTTCATTATTTTGAATCCATAGCTGATACTTTGTAACATTTTTATATCTCGAAAATAGTCTCAACCTTACAAGGTTAATATCGAGATGAGCTTCATCAATTTTTAAATTAATATCTTGATCACCTCAAGATGAAAAATAATTAATACATTTTTATCTACGAGGTATGCCTGTGAAAATAAACATACGGTATAAAAACGTTAGTTTCAACATGATATGTACTTTTTATAGACTATTCGACTTACTTACTCTCCAGTATCTCACAAATAAAAAGTTTTCAAGTAATGAAGAAAAAAAATTCTGTGATTTTAACTTTTGGGCCACTTTTTTTTTCTAAATTATACATGGTAGGAAGCTGTATTTTGTTTCACTGTTTTAGATATTGCTTGGTATCAATGAAGCTAGAAATAGAGTTTTTTGGCATAAAACTGTAGAAGTTGAAGCCGCATACACCAACTCATCGATTAAACAGCCTGTATATGCTGGGCTCATTTTCAAGTTATTTGGATGGCTTCCTTTAAAGAACGGTTTTTTAGTGAAGTTATCATATTGCAGTAAAAATTTGTATGTTAACATCATTTTCTGAAATTATGAATATGATTTTTTGGACATATATATTTGGACCGCTCTATATCCTAAATCAGTCGTGGGAACAGAATTTAAAATTTATATGTTGTGTAGGTAGCCAGTATCTATAATATATCCAAAAATTAGCGAATTTAGCTGCCGTTATTTTTTCTAACTAAATGTGCGGGGTCCGTTAAGCAATGCAAATAATTGTACTTTTACAATAAATTATAATATAAATAATTAGGTATTAGATTTTGACATGTAACTATTATTGTTAATAATATTTTACTTTATGTTTACTTCATCAATAATCTAATAAAATATGTTTCTAAATAAACTATAAGCACTTATAATCAGATAAAAATATCTCAACTTTTGATTAGTTCTGTTGACTTTCCTCACGCTCGTAGAAAAACTATTGTACCTAACACTTGCGGAAAATGTTTTTCCGCACTCGGCTGCTTCACCGAACTCCGCTACGCGTCGTTCGATGAACGCAAAATCGTGCGGAAAATTCATTTTCCGCACTTGTTAGGTAAATAGCTATTTTGTTTTTTTACGTAGGTAATGGAATTATGTAAATTTTCTGCTTAATTTAATTATCTAACAAAGTGTTTGAATAATCACAGTCTCAGAAATAAGGTTTTTTAATTGGGATTCAATAGGTTATTTGAATGTTTGTTGATTTCATACTGTAAAGCTATTGAATACTGAGTGGCAAGCGAAAACCTTCATGAAGTTTTTAATGAAACAGTAATACTTTGGGTGGGGGGGGGGGGGGGTGGGGGGGGGGGGGGGTGGGGGGGGGGGGGGGTGGGGGGGGGGGGGGGTGGGGGGGGGGGGGGGTGGGGGGGGGGGGGGGGCCATCCTGTGATAAGTGCGTCCTCGCACTGTGTCCATCTATAAGCACAAAGTACGAAACAGAATTTTCGTTATACCAAAATCAACCAATTTTGTTTTTTTTTTGACAAAGTCGTATTTCCACTTTTACATACTTCACGTCATATTTGAGTTTGTCTATATAATATAACATTTTCAATTCAAAGCCACAACACTTTGCTCAGACACTTCACTGTCATTACGAATATGAATTTCATCTTTCATTTTAACTATATAATATTAATGTTTATTCATGATCATTTATGGCCACAGGGTACACACGGGAACATCCCACTTCTGATGTTAAATACTGGGTTAAATGTTAAATACAGGGGTTGATTTACACAAATAAGAATAACTATTTAGACCAAGTCCGTTTATTGCTCAATACGTTAACAACTTGTTCATACGTTCAAGCATACTCGACGACTCCCTTGTCTTGCTTGACTGTTCTCTCGTGCGCAGTAGTTCGTTACTGCTGCATTGGTAAGGCGCATGTCTGCTTCTGGCTGTTCCTTTTTTCGTTTTTCAAAATTTATATAACCTCAAGTTAGTAAGTATTTTCAACTCTTATATATATATATATATATATATATATATATATATCTGAATAGAAAAACACTAACTAGAGATGAATATAGTTCTAATGCCTCCATGCCTCCGCTGAACTATTCCGAAAAATGCTCCAACAACTCTTGGAACAGAGATTTTGATAATGACCAGAAACATATGCTAGAACACAGGTATCAAAAAAAATTCTACAGATTTTGCCAGAAACTTTAATAGAGGACGAATATTATAAGGCAATGAACCAGAGAAAAGGTACAACAATCGGTTATGATAAAATTTCCAGGAAAACATTAAGAAAACTGGACCCCGAAGTACACTCTATTATAATGAAAATATATGATTTTTGTGTCACTAACTGCTTCTTTCCCGGGGAGTGGAAGAAGGAAATAATCATTGCAATCCCAAACGTGAAAACAGATCAGACCAATAATATAGAATATTACAGGCCTATAACCTTGCTTCCGGTGAACCTTGAAAACCTTGAACCTTGAAAAATTTCTAGGTGGATAGCCATTAATGGTGCATGCCACAAGAATTCAGGCATTAACTTCAAAACAGAAAGTACAATTATTTATAAAATGATATGTAGACCTGTCATAGAATACGCACATGCATATTTCTTAACATAGCCAAAACATATCTGAAGAACATTGCAACTCAGAAAAATAACCAAACTAGAAATCCCAACAACTTGTTATACAACCCCTTCAATCAACTATTATACCAAACCACGGAAATCGAACTAATACTGCACAGTTTACAATTAATTTATTAACAATAAAAACACTACAGAAAATAGAATCCATCTATTCCACCAATATCAAAAAAAAGGCGCTCTCAGAATTGAATTACCAGCTATCCCTTCTAATAGAGTACCTACAATCGTTATAATAACACATTCTTGAGTAAATAATGTCTCAAATCAAACAAAATTCAACCGGCGGGAAAACCTCAGTCAGTAGCCAATTGATTCATAATTAATAAAGTTTATTGGTACTTCTGAAAATTCCTCACATCCACTCAATAGTGGTGAATAATAGGAACATCACAATTCATTCCAGCACAAGAAAAATAAACAGCTGTTTCCATCTCATTTGATATCATTAGCACTGCACACTACGGATGGAATGAGTAGCTAAATCTTCTATTCTTCGCTACTTAACTTCAATGTCAACTTGGGTCGCGAAGCATATTTCTAGGGTCGCGCTGAGTCGAACCAAAAAAGTTGGTAATACACCAAATAATAAGTAACACCTCCTGGAAGAGTTATTCCCCAATACAAGTTATTCCCTAATACAATGTTTCGGTTTTACCGCTCTTCGCGAATGGCCTTCCGGAAGTGACGTCAAATTCCTGTCCTGAGGCTTTCCCTTCTTACCAACACCTCCTAGAAAGGAGGTGTTGGTAATACGCACGCCATTGCTTTTCGTGCTCGCAGACTCAGTAAGCTCTCTGTCAAAAACTCGTTTTTGCGTATTGTGTTGTGAATAACAGTAAAACGTGAAAAGCGTAATAACAGTGAAACGTGAATACAAGCATTTTAGAAACAAATTTTGTCTTATTATTGAATGAGGAATTTGTTAATATTAATCAATTTCAAGAACAATTAATAGAAATACAAAGTGACCAAGCACTTCGATACAATTTCTACAAAAACACTGAATCATTATGTGCTTTCTGGTTAAAATTAAAAACCGAAAAGCCAATAATTGTTAAAGAAGCCCTAAATGTATTATTGCCCTTTTCAACAACATTATATGTGAGGCTGGTTTTTCGGCTCTGTGTGTAATCAAAAACAATTACCGGAACAAGTTAAATCCTGAAATAGATATAAGGTGCTCCTTGACAAGTATTCAACCGAGGTTTGAAAATCTATCAAAATGTATTCAAGCACAAGGTTCTCATTAAAACTGTATGACTTGCATTGAAAATTTAAAAGACTTAACATATGTATTGATATTTCTTTTTTTTTAAGAATAAGTTAAAATGTCAATTATTTTCAAAAAAGTTATAAATATGTTTTAATTTGGTCAATAAAAATTATTAAAAACACTTGATTATTAATTAAATTTTCCTTGGATCGAAAAGTACTTTTATTTATCTTTATTATTAAAAAATAAATAATAAATTTGTTAATTAAAAAATCATCATCGTAGAATTGAAGATTTTTTAAAAATACGATCTAAAATAAAGCAATGAAAAAATTTTGACTTTTTTTTGAGTCGCGACATGAACATATTTCTCAAACTTGGGTCGCGGCTTTAAAAGGTTAAGAACCACAAAGTAGTTTATGAAGATCACAGAACTCTCAGTATAAACCAAATCCATCTTTTCAGAAAAGTATGGACAAAATACATGTTAGCCTAGGCAATGTTATTTGCTTATAGATAGAGTACCGATAATATGAAGTGAGATCTGAAGAGAAGTCTTCTACCGTTATTGTTTATTGTTGCATGTTACAGATAACATTCAAACTGAAATATTCAATTAACGATCGAATTTCGAGCACTGTACGACTATTATTCTGTGAGGTAGTGTGAAATTCTCTGTATTGGGGAACATATAGTCAGCTACATGATTATTTTCAAATGGTTTTCATTGTTTAAATCCTTCTCATGATTTGAAGTGCCGCTGGAAGGCGATTCCTTATTTTTGTCCATCCATACTTCTCTCAGAAACTTATATATGTTATTTATCATATATAAATATTATTTATCATATCGCACAACCATGACTTTCTGCAATTTCGATATGAAAACTTATAAAATCATAAATTGAATTTTAAATGTATTCCGATATTTGTATTCATAACATAATATGTATTACCCCTCTGAGCACTCATCTGAGCAATTTTTCTAGCAATATTCTTCGGGAAATAAATTTCGCCATGAAAAATGTAAAATTTTATAATTATTATAATTTTTTGTAGAAAAATATAGTTTTTTGCGAACATATTACTCGAAAAACGACGTTGCCAAATATAAAACTCCAATAGTTAGAAAAAATGAATTCATAACATAACTAGTATCATATATTGTATATTATATACATTAATACTTAATCCTGACAAATTAATTTTACAGAGAGTAGAAAATGTGTATGGTCTCACCGAATTAGTATGCTGGTTTGTGAGGATCATAGTTAACGTAGTCCAATTGATACTCATCCAGTCATTATACACAATGTGGAAAGATGAGGAGTTAGTCTTGAAAAGATTGAAGGAGATGAATTTACAGGGTATCCCAGTCCAAATTGATAGTACCGCTACTCTTAATAGTCAATACTACCAAAACAATGCATATGCTCAATCTGTGGAGAGTTTGAACACTATTGGAATGAAAAGGTAAATATATAAAATGATGAATATAATTAACAATATATATATATATATATATATATATATATATATAATATATATATATATATATATATATATATATATATATATATATATATATATATATATATATATATATACAGGGCTATTCAAATTCGAGTATATGCATGGGGATTTCGATAACGGTAAGAGATAGAGCGATGGTTAAATGGGGGCAAAGTAGCATATTTCAGAGGTCAGTTATATCGTTAAAAGAAATCTGATCTAGCTCCTTTAGTTCTGGAGTTATATAGGAAAAATCGAAAATTTCGAAATCCTTTTTTTGCCTATATCTTTTTATTTAATGAATTGTTTTCAAAACAATTGTCACTTTGCCATTGCCACTTTTTGTAGGCTATCTAAATATCTGAATAAAAATTATATACAGGGTGTCGTATAAATTGGGCCACCCTCAACTTTCAATTTTCAAATACGGACCTGTATTTTTTATTGCATTTTTTTGAATGCCAAGGGTCATGTTTTATATTCACGTAGTATTTTCATCTGAATTACAGAGTGTTCTGGAAATATTGAACTATTACCAGTAAAATTTCAACATTTTTTAAAAATTGCAGCTCTAATTGAAAAAATATCATAGAATAAGGTAAAAAATGCCTAGGATTTGGAAGATAATCAACATTATTCGACGAAAAATGTCTTCTTCAAGAATTCAACCACATTTCAGTTCACGCAACTCATGATCAATGTACGAAAATGTGAAATTCTTCCCAGTACGTACATGTATGTGCATATAATCAATGCCCAAACAAAATAATCTTCCAATAGAAATTTTCATACTCCAGACACCAATTTGGAAATATTTCATTGTTACTCAGTTTTCGAACTACCTATATATGTTTCATATTGGCGTTTTATTTTTATATAAATCATAAAGTGTTTTTGGGAATATTGAACTAATACTAGTGATATCTCATCATTTTTTAATTCCATAACAACTCTAATTGAATAATATCAGAGAATGAGAGGTGAATCAGACAAATTGATTCCTTAAGAAAAATCAATTTCAGATTTCCAGATTATCTAGTCTCTAGATTTTATTTCTTTGCCATAATGTAGCATTGGTAGAATAAATTATTATTGATCCCAATGTCGATTCACCTCAGTAGGTATGAGGAAGATCTGTATGTATTCTGCTGAGGACAAACATAATCTGTCACAAACATTATGATCACATTGACACATATTTATTGATCATATAGGTTTCATATTTTATAACTTATCGCACAAGAACATGTTTAGTTATTATCTAGAATTGAAATAAGTCATTATAAGTAATCATAATCGAAATAAATGTTTGAATTGACGATCTTCTCGTTTCAGACATTTACGGAGTCGTTTTTGTAAGTTATTATTCGCTCTGAGCATATCCTTTCGGCGTAGTGATGCGAAAGCGTTCATGATTTTAATTCTTAAATCTTCTATATTTCCAATTTCGTGTTGATATATCCTATTCTTAGTGTACCCCATAAAAAAAGTCAGCGGAAAGACGCATGCTCCTATTATTTCTGTAGAAAAACGTGAATCATAACTCTATTCTGCTGGAAGGGGAAACCCATTGTCAGTACTTACAGATTTGTCATTAAATACCAACGATAATTTCCAAGAAACTGTCAAAATAATGACAAGTGAGGTGAACTAAATATTTATTTTCCAAAGCATACTATGAGAATTCAAATAGTTTAATCATAATTGTTGTATATAGCAACAGAATGCCCATGAATTTGCTGAAAAATGTAGGTAGTTCGGAAAGTGAGTATCAATGAAATATTTTACAAATTGGTGTCTGTAAGATAAAGATTGCCAGTCGAACGTTTTTTGTTTGTTTGGGCAATGATTACACGTACTAGGAAGAATTTCGCATTTTCGTACATTGATCATGGGTTGCGTGAACCGAAATGTGGATGAATTCTTGAAGAAGACATTCTTCGTCGAATAATGTTGATTATCTTCCAAATCCTAGGTATTCTATATACCTTATTCTATGATTTTTTTTTAATTAGAGCTGGATTTTTAAAAAAATGTTGAAATTTTACTGGTAATAGTTCAATATTTCCAGAACACTCTGTAATTCAGATGAAAATACTACGTGAATATAAAAACATGACCCTTGGCATTCAAAAAAATGCAATAAAAAATACAGGTCCGTATTTGAAAATTGAAAGTTGAGGGTGGCCCATTTTATACGACACCCTGTATATAATTTTTATTCAGATATTTGGATAGCCTACAAAAAGTGGCAATGGCAAAGTGACAATTGTTTTGAAAACAATTCATTAAATAAAAAGATATAGGCAAAAAAAGGATTTCGAAATTTTCGATTTTTCCTATATAACTCCAGAACTAAAGGAGCTAGATCAGATTTTTTTTATCCATATAACTGACCTCTGAAATATGCTACTTTGCCCCCATTTAACCATCGCTCTATCTCTTGCCGTTATCGAAATCCCCATGCATATACTCGAATTTGAATAGCCCTGTATATGTTCAGAAAGATTTCCGCGGTCGGAAGTATTTGAAAAACTTGGTTCACGGAATGAACCGCGTAAAAGATTTGAAAAATCTCGACGTTTCGGCTACTTTTATTTTATTTTGTGAATTATTCCCCTTCTAATTCTCCTGAAGATGGCTTCGCAAAAAAGGAGCCGAAACGTCGAGATTTTTCAAATCTTTTACGCGGTTCATTCCGTGAACCAAGTTTTTCAAATATATATATATATATATATATATACAGTGTGACACACTCTATATGAAGACACCCCTGTATTTTATTCATTTTTGAAAGCACATATTTGATTTTTGGTACAGACATAGACCTCCGCGGGGCGCACCCTTCACACTACTCATATATCGAAAAAAGTTGCCTAGAAATTGATTTTCACCCTAAATACCGAATTTGAACGCGAAATTCAAGTTTTCAATTTTTTTATATTTTTCATATCCAAGTCCGATGTTCAATTGATGGTTCTGAAAAAAAAAACTACAGAAATGATGAAAAATTTGCCCTTTTCGCGGGATCGTAGAAGGCTTGGTTTGAGGCTGTCACTCAGTCTGAGTAGTGCGAAAAGTGCGGCCCATGAAGATCTACCTCTGTACCAAAAATCAAATCTCTGCTTTAAAAAATGAATAAAATACAGGGGTGTCTTCATATTAAGTGTGTCACACTGTGTATATATAT
Organism: Cynegetis impunctata; assembly: GCA_030704885.1. Classification (NCBI taxonomy): domain Eukaryota; kingdom Metazoa; phylum Arthropoda; class Insecta; order Coleoptera; family Coccinellidae; genus Cynegetis; species Cynegetis impunctata. The sequence goes on along the minus strand of JARQZK010003019.1, from coordinate 58,027 downwards.
AATATATATATATATATATATATGAACCGATAATTTTGCTTGTTTTATATATATATATATATATATATATATATATATATATATATATATATATATATATATATATATATATATATATATGGGAGATCTACACCTTTTTGTGAACTACCATTGAAATGAACTTTTTTATAGATCATTATCTACGTCTCATGTATGGAATGGTACATCAGTTGGTAGCAATATGAATTATCCAATGGAAAACTACTTTTACTCAACTCAAAGTGAATTTAACGCAAGTGTATTCGTACCGTCAGATCATGAAGCAACTGGTAAGAAATATTTAAAATTATTCGGCAGTTTAAGGCTTAGTTAATGATGAAATATTTCGAGATATTAGTGATTAACATTCCTTTCATTTGCTTATGGGAAATTGACGGTGAATACGCGTGAAAATTGTGACAAAACTGGCACTGTTTTTCAAATTTTCGGAACGCCTGAATTATATGGCTAAGAAAACTCAAATGAATACTAGATCAGGGGTTCTCAACCGCTGAGTCGCGACCCCCTAGGGCGTCGCAGGATATGTCTAAGGGGATCGTGAGATACGGAGTGGGGAAATTAAAACAGATAGTGTTGCAGTTATTTATTCAAAAATTTATTCAGATACTTATCGAAATTCATGGGCACATCCATAGTTGACAGTCTATTTTATTATCTGATTACTTCATTACTTGACAGCTTTATCAGTTCATCGTGGAGACAAACACTTAGCTAAGCATTTTGTACCGATTCAGGGGCGGGTAGTCAAAGGAGGCTAAGCCTCCTCAATAATATTCCGTGTATCACTAATATATTATATTGAATAGTCAGCATTCAGCATATTCGTATTCATCAAAATCATATTATTTTATGCACCTACCTTCCTCTCAACCTACATTATATAATATAATTTATTAATTAAGATAGAAGGTATTTACATTTACTGCATTTTATTCATTTCAAGATTTGTGGAAATGCTGCGGAGGCTAAGAATAGTATATTCTGTAACAAGGTTAGAATGAAAATTCGATGCGAGTGGAAAAGTTCCGAGCGCGAGCCGAAGGTGAGCGTGAGGAACCACGACCATCACGAATTTTCATTGTAACCGAGTAGCAGACTATACTTTCTCCACGATCAAAAATTCTGAATCACTGAATAAATTCATGCTATTTATTATATTTTCGAATGAAAACGTAACAGCAATAATTTTGACACTTCTTCAAATTTGCCACTACGATGACAATCAACTGCGTCAAGGCTAATGATATTATTGCTAGCCAGTGTGAGAATATTATTCTATAACAAGGGAGAGAAAGCAAATACATTTAAATTGCATGGAGGCAGAGGTGTTGCAGAATATTTCTTCAATCTCAAGAGAGAGAATTCCAACATTCTGTAATCAAATTTGATATCAGAATTGGCGAATTCTGTGATGATCGTGGAGAAAGGTATATTCTCAACGTTCATTATGCCTGCCACAGAAAAGCAAACAACGGTGCAAATACTCCGAATGAATACTTCATTGCAATAGAAAAGCAAAACACATGTAAATGGCAACACGGATAGGAACCCAGTCTCATACAATGTCGACCAATCACAACTATAGAATTTCGCGTGACATCGAGTGAATTCGTTGGAAAGCATTAATTGAATCGTAGTGTGATCTTAGTTACTAATGGCAGCGTGTTTACTTATATTGCTCGCGTATTGTTTTAAAATGAGTTTGGTTACTGAAGTTAATTTCAAAAATTTCAATGGTGACTTAGTGGAATATTTGTTATCCCATAACTTTAGTGCACTAAGTTATGAGGATAAAGTTTTGATAAAAACATTGCGACCTACCCCTGAATTAAACAATTTGGTGCAGCGTAACAGACAACAAAACCGCGGTTTTAATACAAGGAATTATGAGAGACATCCTTGCCTAACCGGCTCACAGGTAAAAAATAAATTATTTTGTTGGCAGTGTTTACTTTTTACTAGTGAAAGTGTCTCTGTTTGGGGCCGCTTAGGATTTGAGGATTTAATTCTATACCCAGATGAAAGTGAGGAATTTTTCACCGATAAAGTAACTTTAAATACAGCACGCGGATTAATATCTTACTTACAAGATAAGGAATTTATATATTTTTTAAACATCTTTAAATTAATTTTTGAACAAACAGAAATAGTTCTTCAAATCTTACAGCACAAGTTTTCGGATGTAATTTACTCACGAAATCGGCTCAAGTTTCTTTTGGAAAAAATTTCGGAATTTCGCGCAGAAGTTTATTTTAAAAAACTATTTTCTGTATTTCAAACTACTGATGATACGACTCAATTTAGCCCAAAACGAAAGAAATTCAGTTACGCAGATATGGAGCTTCACTATAAGCAAATATTTTATGGAATTTTGGATACTATTAGGAGTCAAATAGAAATAAGGTTCTCTGATTTGAAAGAACTGCATTTCTTCGACTTACTCAATAAAAATTTGTTAACCGGATTTTCGGCTAATTTTCCAGATAACCTTTTGGAAAATGTATGTCAAAAATACAATTTTTTTGATAAGGTTGCCATAAAAAGTGAACTGTGTGTTGTTTATAATGACAATGAAATTTTGGGGCAAAATGAAAATCATGTGAGGACTATTGAATACCTTTTTGATAATGATTTGAATCAAGATTTACCCCAAGTTTATAAACTCTTATGTCTAATTGTTTCCATCCCGGTGACATCGGCTTCCGTAGAGCGCTCGTTTTCCACTCTTGAGAGAATTAAAACTTATTTACGAAATTCAATGAGCCAGGATCGTTTGAAAAATATTAGTTTGTTGTCTATTGAAAAGGAATTGGTAAAACTTTTGGCGAAAGACAAAAATTTTTATGAGGATATTATAGATCATTTCGCTAACATTAAAGATCGCAGAATCCCGCTAATCTTCAAAAATATATAATAACTTTTTATTTGCTCTCACCAGCTGTTAACAAATTCGTTAAGTAGGTAGGTAGGTACCTATTTTGTGAAAGAAAAAAAAATTTGATGAATAGATGAATTGATTAATTGGCTGAGAAGAGTTTTTGTGAATATTGTAAATAGTAGTTGTAGGTCTCAAGGTCGACACTCGAAAGTGAAAACAAATTAAAAGCTTAGGGAGCTTGTTTTACTTTGATTTTCTTTAAATTATAAGGCGGTTGACCTTGAAATCCTAAAAATTTTCGCCCATGGTGTATTTTTTAAAACCTCTTGTAGCCTCCTCAAACCAAAACCTCACGAGCCGCCACTGTACTGATTGTTCCTTAAATGGATTGATTATCCACAAATACCTACTCATAAACTTATTCGGAATATAATATGTCAACTGCTCAATTGAGGCTTCAATATGAGAGTATATGATTAGGGTGAGAGATGATATGCAATATGTCGCCCATACTCGAAATAAAGTCTTTGAATTGTTGAGTGAGTTTGTTGCAAAAAGTGAATAAATGGAGCGATGTCAGTTTGGTAACTAATTTCCAGTTGTTCCCCAATACAAATCGCGGATGAACTAATATATAGATAGCAACCCATAGCGCCCTCCGTCCTCCGTCAAAGATATTGGCAACCAATAATTCAATGTTTAGACTGAAAAATCAGAATTACTTTGAGAGAACAAATAGTTTCTGAGAAGATCTTGAGTCGAGGGCACTTGCCATTTTCAATAATTCAATGATCAATGTTGCATTGTGAATGCAGATTTCGCGGAACGGAATACATATAACCACCTCCCTTGGAAAATTGCTTGATAATTTTTGATTCATTGAAGAATTGTCGTTGTTCACTTTATATGAAATATGAAATTGACTATGGTCAACTAGTATATTATACATGAATTGATTGCCAAGTGTTTCAATTTAGTTAGTTGATTTATACCTATTGTTTGTGAATTATTTACCTATTTAATCAATATTTTAACTTATTTAAGAAAACTTTATAATGGAAAATGATGGAAAGGAAGGTTTTTGTCATTAACAATCAGAATCGTATACGAGTCGGTACAAGACAGACGAAGATATCTATCTGTAATAGAGATTGTAGTTTTGGGGCAAAATGAAAATCATGTGAGGACTATTGAATACCTTTTTGATAATGATTTGAATCAAGATTTACCCCAAGTTTATAAACTCTTATGTCTAATTGTTTCCATCCCGGTGACATCGGCTTCCGTAGAGCGCTCGTTTTCCACTCTTGAGAGAATTAAAACTTATTTACGAAATTCAATGAGCCAGGATCGTTTGAAAAATATTAGTTTGTTGTCTATTGAAAAGGAATTGGTAAAACTTTTGGCGAAAGACAAAAATTTTTATGAGGATATTATAGATCATTTCGCTAACGTTAAAGATCGCAGAATCCCGCTAATCTTCAAAAATATATAATAACTTTTTATTTGCTCTCACCAGCTGTTAACAAATTCGTTAAGTAGGTAGGTAGGTACCTATTTTGTGAAAGAAAAAAAAATTTGATGAATAGATGAATTGATTAATTGGCTGAGAAGAGTTTTTGTGAATATTGTAAATAGTAGTTGTAGGTCTCAAGGTCGACACTCGAAAGTGAAAACAAATTAAAAGCTTAGGAGCTTGTTTTACTTTGATTTTCTTTAAATTATAAGGCGGTTGACCTTGAAATCCTAAAAATTTTCGCCTATGGTGTATTTTTTAAAACCTCTTGTAGCCTCCTCAAACCAAAACCTCACGAGCCGCCACTGTACTGATTGTTCCTTAAATGGATTGATTATCCACAAATACCTACTCATATACTTATTCGGAATATAATATGTCAACTGCTCAATTGAGGCTTCAATATGAGAGTATATGACTAGGGTGAGAGATGATATGCAATATGTCGCCCATACTCGAAATAAAGTCTTTGAATTGTTGAGTGAGTTTGTTGCAAAAAGTGAATAAATGGAGCGATGTCAGTTTGGTAACTAATTTCCAGTTGTTCCCCAATACAAATCGCGGATGAACTAATATATAGATAGCAACCCATAGCGCCCTCCGTCCTCCGTCAAAGATATTGGCAACCAATAATTCAATGTTTAGACCGAAAAATCAGAATTACTTTGAGAGAACAAATAGTTTCTGAGAAGATCTTGAGTCGAGGGCACTTGCCATTTTCAATAATTCAATGATCAATGTTGCATTGTGAATGCAGATTTCGCGGAACGGAATACATATAACCACCTCCCTTGGAAAATTGCTTGATAATTTTTGATTCATTGAAGAATTGTCGTTGTTCACTTTATATGAAATATGAAATTGACTATGGTCAACTAGTATATTATACATGAATTGATTGCCAAGTGTTTCAATTTAGTTAGTTGATTTATACCTATTGTTTGTGAATTATTTACCTATTTAATCAATATTTTAACTTATTTAAGAAAACTTTATAATGGAAAATGATGGAAAGGAAGGTTTTTGTCATTAACAATCAGAATCGTATACGAGTCGGTACAAGACAGACGAAGATATCTATCTGTAATAGAGATTGTAGTTAGGTACCTACATAATAGATATTACGTGTTTCTGGTCTGCGTTATACATAAAAATATAACATATTATGAAAGCAGTCTCGGAAAAATATAAGCAAGATACCATTCGATTCGGAATAGACTGTAGATATATTTTGAAGAAAATACAGTTCCGCTCGCGAAAATTGTAAAAGTTATGAACAATTTACTGAAAAATAAAAAGAGGGGTTTGGTTTTCTGCAATAACTCAAAAACCAATTGAGACTTTTGATATCTAAAAAAATATTCAAAAAGAGTAGAAAATTTTCTATAATAAGATCCCAACCCCCGAAACTGTAGGATCAATATTTATAATTTTCTCAGAGGGGTAAAAATACGACAGATAGCGGGTAATCTGGCTGGCGCAAGTCAAGCCCATTTTAAATACTTTAACAATAAACATTATTTAACCATATTAAATACGAAAATTTATGTACAAAAAAACTGAGGCACTTACTGGATAGATGAGTGAACAATAATTCGGTGGCAGAAAATTTTATCGATTTTTCAGTTAGTTATGCAGTTGTTAATCATTGATTTTTTTGGGTTTGTACATGAAAATTGTAAGTGTTATAACTATTCTGTAGGTCTGAGATTTTTGTCCTCTCTTGGAGCTAATTTTGAAAGGCTTAAAAATAGATCCTCATTGAAAAATTAAAAAAATTTCTTGTTTTATATTAACAAATTTACGGAGTTGCAAAATAAAAAAAATTTATTCTTTTCAAAGAACCTTTTTTTATAATCGGAAGCTGCATAAAAATGGTGTTTTTGAATTTTCGTGTCCTATTGTATAAAAACTCTAATGAACAAATGCGTTGTTTTAAGGGCAATCAAAAAAAAATTCGAATAATTAATTTATTTTGCAACTACTTGAAATATTAACAAAACCCTGAAAAATGAAAATTTTCAAATTTTTTTAACAGTGATCTATTCAGAAGCCTTTCAAAACTAGCTCCAAAAAAGAAAAAAAAATCTCAGATTAACAGTTCAACAGTTATCGCACTTGCAATGTTCTTGTTCAAGCAGCAAAAAATTATTAGTTAACTATTGTATAACTAATTAAAAAATCGCGATAATAAATATATTGAAACAATTTTTTATAAGAAAAATTTACACGTTTATTATATGAAATATGCAAGAGGCACGTTTCGTGAAGTTTCACCGAAACGTGCGTCATTACTATTTCATTTAATAAACGTGTAAATTGTTTTCATTAACTATTGTTTTAATATTTTTATATTGTACCTATTTATTCAAACTATTGCAAATCTTGTGGGTTTATTTGGTGATAAAGTCAATTAAAAATAATTTTTGATCGTCTACATGCTTGATATTTGGAAACACATGCTTGAAGAGCAATTTTCGTTGTTTTTGTTGATAATTTTATCAATTATGGACTCTTCATAACTAGCTTTACTTTTCTAAGATTTAAAAAAAAAAACTTGTTTCAATACAAGTTAGGTCCAGTTTCTCATTGACCTGGTCATTTCTCTAAAGACTTTTTTTTGCAGCTTTACTCATGTATTCAATATTTTTCAGTGCCTATCGCCAAGAAATCGCAATCCATGTTAGATCTCAGAACAGTAGATGACAATGCTTCGTTAGCTCGGTACAGACTGAGCAGATGGCACGGTGCATCTCCGATGGACACCAGTGCAGTGGTACCTCCAAATTATAATCTTAGTTTGAGAAGTAACGTAAAGCATCATCAGAGGCCAAGGTTATCAAGGTTTGCGTCAGTAGATGCCTTGGATAGTAGCGATAAAAGCAGTCATATAATAAGAAACCGAACTGGATTCTACGCCCAACCTATGGAAAATTATGGAGTTCCTATATATTACGGACCACTGGATGGGCCTGATTTCCTCATATACAAAAAGCAACTGGATAAGTTGGCAAGCAAGAATTCGTTGAGTAACACTTCCATGGACGATGTCCAAAAATATAGAGACGTGGCTCTATGAGATTTATGAAACATAATAAATGAATAATTCGGATTAGAAAAAATACAATGAGTTACCTACTCAATTTGATAGATTTTACATTCTCGTATAATTTTGTAACTATTGGTCCGAGAGTTTTGAAAACAGACTATATTCAAGACATTGGAAAACAACGAATTGTGAAGACGAACGAACTATGAATATTTACGAAAGAAGAATTTCATGTAAATCGCGAATTAACAACAATCGGAAGCTGGCATACATAAGCGAATGTGTTAAGAATTCATATCGTTTGAAAATTTTGAATTCAGATCCTTTTATTTGTCAATTCGGAGTAAGTAATGAAAGTTACTTCATCTGATATAACTGGACTGAAAGTAATACATATTCTATTTATTATCATGACTGAAATTCATTAAAAGTTGAACGTTAATAGGTATAAAAAGCAGGTTTGATAATATATTCCTTATCCTTCAGGAATTGATTATAAAATGCTTTTTAAATTCTTATATTGGCAAAGGTAGCGAAACTATAAATATATCAGAATCTTTATTTGAAATTATCACATACACCATTCCCGATTTCGAAACATACAAATATGCAGAATTATGATTAATATGAAAATTTTCGATGTCTTAGGTACACCATTTCGTTAACAAATTTTTGTATAATATTTATTGCGAGTAGTGCCTTACTTACTCTAATATGTATATATATATATATATATATATATATATATATATCTACATATATATGTATATATATATATATATATATATATATATATATATATATATATATATATGTATATATATATATACATATAAATATATATATATATATATATATATATATATATATATATATATATATATATATATATATATATATATATCTACATATATATGTATATATATATATAGATATATATATATATATATATATATATATATATATATATATATATATGTATATATATATATATATACAGGTTTTTCGAAAAAAAGGTTTGAGTTTGCTCGGTAAAAAATTTTCGTAAATGCATCCGCGTTAAGATACAGGGTAGGTACCTATTGAGAACAAGAAAATTATACACATTTCACGATTATGTCGAAGCCAATGGCAACATTGTGATGAAATTTTGTACGAAAAAGTTTTGGATGCTGACACATCGCCTTAATTTGTGTTTATATCTGCCTCTCATAGTTACACGGTTCGTACCGAATACTTCTGAACATAAATTTTTCGAGGTTAAATTTTCTAGTACAAATTTTATCTCAAACACCATTCAATTTTACACCAAAAAGGTACTCTAAAACTCGATACTGTGTACCGATTTCGAGATATTTTAATTTGAAAATAATGAAGTAATAAAAAGTTTGTTCATAAGCATTCGGTACCAACCGTATTAACTAGCGCCATAGTTATAAGGTTCATACCGAATACTTTTGAACATAACTTTTTATTTCTTCATCATTTTCAAATTGAAATATCTCGAAATCGGTACAAAGTATCGAGTTGCCCTCTATGAGAGGCAGTTTTTATTTAGCAAACTCAACTTATTTTGCAGTGTTCTACCTTTTCACGAAACACCCCGTATATTTATATATATATATATATATATATATATATATATATATATATATATATATATATATATATATATATATATATATATATATATATATATATATATATATATATATATATATATATATATATATATATATATATATATATATATATATATATATATATATATATTTAAAATGTATGTAGGTAATGATGATTTAGAAATCTCATATCCTGTGATACTCAGTTATTCATTCTACGGTATTGACTTAAAAGGATGGACGTTGGCAAATTGTTTTTCAATGCAATATTCTTTAGATAGTCCTTTTACTTACCAACTTTCGCATAGCAATATCTTAGGTTCATAAAAGTTTTCATAATCTAAATGATTATGAAATGATGCTTCATTTGCATTAAGACAAAACAAATAATTTTGTCATTTCTAGTTCATCAATTTGTGCAACAAATCTCATATTACAACATTTCGTTGAGGCATCTAATTCACAGGTAGGTATAAGAAATATTTTCAATACTTTTCACAGAAAGCTCAACTTTTATTTTGATTATCATAGCATAACATATTCAAATCAGTTCTTGCACGCTACTGTATGATTGATATAAACAATTCAATGTAAGCGACGCTTTTTCATGAAGATATGACTTGAATAATGAACTCTGTGAAAGGAAAATTGACACAAAAAAATGCGGTGCATGCTTCGTTTCGTGAATAAGTCTTTGAGATAATGCAAAAGTATATCTGATATCTAATTGCTTTAATTCAGTGATAATTAATCATTATCCAAAGTAATCAATCTGTTCCCACATAAAATGAATTCTTCTTGTTGAATTTAACTTGATTTCTTTTTTCTTTGTTCAATTATAGATATTGAAGACATGAGAAAACAAAAGGAGAAAGCTGACACTTTATGAATAACATTATTATCTGAAATATGAAATGATACCTAACTTTATTAAATACACAATAGAAGTGATTCATCATTAATTTAATGAAAGACTGTAAAACAATATAGATTCGTGTCAAATGTGAATTTTCAATACTATTTTATTATCGAACATCACAAATTCAAATTGGTTTGGTAATAACACATCTCTCCAGATAAATCCTTAATATCTATATATTATTAGTTATGTTGAAACTGCTGGAATATTTCGATCAGCTATCTACGCAACAAGCTTCCGATAATAAAGCTTGATTTCGAATAAATATATTTTTGTTATGGATTATAAATTAGATAATGAATACGTGTGCTAATTTATTTAAGTGCCATGCCATTATGAAGTTTTTATAATTATTTTTTCTGATTTTGTGTATGTGCTTTTTATGTAAATACATTTAAATAAATTATTTTTGAGTTTCACAAACTTTACTTTACCTTATTTCTGCATTTTACGTCTAATTGCAATGTTTAGATAAAACGGTATGGTGATATTGGTTGTAACTTATCTTTGGGAAACAGCAAAAATCAACAAATAGTATCATTCTAGAAATTTGTCAAATGATCATGAAGACTTCAATAAGTCATATATTTTGAATTTGTACACCATTTAAATACTTGTTTTTGAGTTCAAAGAAAATCTATAGGTGTTTAATTTCTCAATCGGTTTAGGTAAGTACCCTACTGCTTAGTTCAGTAATTAGTATACTTAAGAAGTTTCAGTATCATTGTTCGAATAGGCTCTGGCAGAGGCAAAACGTGTGCCACAACACAAAGTGATAAAATTTTGTGTGAGTCTATTGGAAATAAATACTAATTCTAGGTGACTCGACTTGGTCCGTACAGTAATAGTGACAGCCGTGAAGAACTACGGCCACTCGAATGGGTCCTAGTAATAGCGTGTTGTATAGATAAATATAATATATATATATATATTCAATACTGAATCCAAATAACTTATTTGCGTCTCTTGAAAAGTTGGGTTGTATGTAGATAGAAGGTATTGTCAGATCATCGACGATATATATATATATATATATATATATATATATATATATATATATATATATATATATATATATATATATATATATATATATATATATATATATATATATATATATATAAATATATATATAAGGTACCTGAGACAGATAAGGCCCAGCAGGTAATAAGGCCCACTTTCCAGAAAAATACAACTAAAAACAAACTGAAACTATTATATCCACCAATTGGTTCGGACATAGTTCTAAGTAATTTTACCTAGATAGAGCGCGGTCCACACGCTTTCACTCAAGGAGAAAAGTGCCACTTGTTGGACATCCCGTGCAAAGTCTTATGTTTTACAAAAGTTTTCACAAAATGAAGTCGTTCTCCATGACATAATTTCAACTGAACGAGTGGTGGTTTAATTCTATTGGTAAGTTGCACATTTTACGAGTTGATACTTACCAAAAATTTCGAAATTTTTCATTTGCTTTTTTTGTAACAGTGACCTAACGTTAAATAGTGCATGTTAGAAATAAGGCCCACGTAAACTTTTAAGATGGGCACGGTGAATAAAAGTAATAGTAATTTATTATGGTACTGTCCACTATGCCAGGAATCTCGTGAAAAAGATATGAGGCGCTGCCTTAATTGCAACACATGGGCTCACGAAGAATGTTTAGGGTATTCACAGTCTGATGATGACGACTATATTTGCATCGCATGTGATGCCTGCCAGTTTTTTGAGTACCTTCCAGAACTTTATTTCGAATTGAAACTCTGTTAATACATTATTGAAATGCTTTTCTGTTTAGTTTGTAGCCTTTTATTACATTTATATGATACGGGCCTTATTACTATCATTGGCCGAAATAAGGCCCATTCACATGGTTTTCACAAACTATGATTTTTATTATATTACATCTTCTTTAACTTGTTTTAATTAATGTTTTACTTAGGATATAATATTAGTTTGTTATTCAATATATTTTTATTTTCCTTTGTATGTCGTTTTTAGTAAAAAAAAATGTTTTGCGTTAGGTGGGCCTTATTTGTCTCAGGTACCTTATATATATATATATATATATATATATATATATATATATATATATATATATATATATATATATATATATATATATATATATATACAGGGTTAGAACTATTTAGAGGGGGACTACAGGGATATCGAAAACCGTTGGAAATACAGGGTGGCTCAGTGATGATGGTGTAAACAGAACCAAAATATCTCCAAAGGTTCCTGAGATATCTCGAAAAAACTAAAAATCGGTATTTTCTTTTTTTCTTCGTAACTCATTTGTTTCTGGAGATCACTTCACGAAATTTGGTTTGTAGCCATTATGCAACATAACAATTTAACTGGTGTTGTCAGATTTTTTCTATTTTCTATTGTTTCAGAGACGCGATAGTCAACTTTTCTTTTCTTATGGACGCCATGTCGGTTCTCCTTATGGATTAATAAAGAAAAAAATTGCAAATTCAACAATGTATCACACTTTACAAAAATATTGAGTCTAGTTACGTAAATTCGAACTTCTTTTTATTTTTTAATTTAAGTAGTAGCTGGTGCCAGAATTGATAAATAACTTTGTTGACAGTTGTTATGTGAAACCATTACTTGAGATTTGTAAAAACCTAAATCCTGTTTGATAAGTAATGCCCTATTAATTACATAAATAATGAAAAATTCGTTGTCGGAAAAACAAGAAATGTATGATACTTACATACGCGTATATAGAAACTCCAGAATAGCATCTGAACGTTATTTCCAACAATATCCAGAACGAATGCAGTCGAATTGTGCCATTTTCCAAAAACTGGACAGACGTATGAAGGTAAATGGTAGTTTGGAAAAAAAGAAAGGCAAGTACCACATAATGAAATAAATGTGCTTGCTCAAGTTCATATAAACCCAGAAACTTCCACAACTGCAATCGCTAGGGAATGTGGCTTGTCACAGAGAGGCGTATCAAAAATTTTAAGAAAGCATAAATTTAACGATTACAAGTTTACAATAGTGCAAGGGTCACAACAGGGCGATCATCAAAGCAGACTGAATTTCTGCAAGTACTTAGATATACTACAAAATTATTTAGAACAATTTCTACAGACATTGCCAGTTGTACGCTATGTAGAGTGTTGGTATCAGCATGATGGTCATCCAGCGCATAATAACTTGGAAGTCAGGGAATTTTTAAATACTAGATTTGGCGAAAAATGGATTGGGAGAAACGGTTCCATTATCTGGCCGGCTTGATCTCCAGACATGAATCCGATGGATTACTTTTTTTGGGGAGTCTTGAAGGAATATTTTCATCAAGTATGAAAGAGCGAGGCTCTGCATTATTAACGAAGGAAACCATTTTGAACATATTTGAAAATAAACTTTATTATTATTAATTTTTATCTTTTGTTTGATTTGTTGTGTTTTTAATAAAAATATTTGTTTTACTGAACTAATATTTGTTTTTTTGTTTGATACATAATATACAGGAATAATGTTTCACATTTAAAATTAAATAAATGACAAGTGAATCATTAGCCTACTATCCTTCTTCACAAAGTTTCAACAGAAACTTAATTTTAGCTGTTTGAATTCATATTTCTGTAAGGTATGATACACTGTTGAATTCGTAATTTTTTTCTTCATCACTATATAAGAAAAACCAACATGGCGTCCATAAGAAAAAAAAAGTTGACTATCGCGTCTCTGAAATAATGGAAAATACAAAAAATCTGACAACATCTGAGGTATATATATATATATATATATATATATATATATATATATATATATATATATATATATATATATATATATATATATATATATATATATATATATATATATATATATATATATATATATATATATATATATATATATATATATATATATATATATATTTATATATATATATATATATATATATATATATTTATATATATATATAAATATATATTTTTATATATATATATATATATATATATATATATATATATATATATATATACTAACCGACTTAAAATTCGGGACAACCAAAATATTGATGAAATTTAATGGATGATAACTTTTTTTCCATAGTCCGATTTAAATGTAGATAGATGTTTCGATTATGGGTAATGGTAAAAAAGTGTACATGAAGAAATATAAAGGAAAATAGCTGAAGAATATTTTTCCCTGAAGTTTGAAACACCCTGCACCCTGCCTTTGTCTTCCGAAGATTCAGCTAGAGCTGTTGCTCTTCATGATGTTGGTTATTCTTACAGATAAGTGCCGAATATGATGGGTTTAACAAAATCTAGCGTGGGAAGAGCCGTTGCAAGGTTTCGAGAGACCGGAAGTTATAGTAGAAAACATGGAATTGGTTAACAATCAATTGTGAAAAAACAGCAACATGCTCTTCCAGAATTTTGTCGATATTCCTCCGAGCTGTGACATTAATCTTTCAATTTCATTCCTTATTTCTACCGCATTGGCATGTCGATTTCTTAAAACTGAGGCCCTAATAAAGCGATCATCAACGACAAAAGTAGCACGATTTCTTCCAGATCCATGTCTTCTACCCTAACTTCCGGTCTCTCGAAACCTTGCCACGGCTCTTTCCAGGCTAGATTTTATTAAACCCATCATATTCGTCACTTCTCTGTAGAACCAACATCATGAAAAGCAACAGCTCTAGCTGAATCTCCGGAAGACAAAGGCATCGCGAATAAAAAGAAGATACGGAATTCACAAGCCAAATGTTTCAAATGTTCGAAATGTCAGATACAACTAGTTAACGAATGCGGAGTAAGTTTCTATGGAAACCGAAAGAATCCAAAACAAACCATCACCGTTGCAAAATGTGTAGTTTTCTTAAAAAAATCATATCTCTTTAACCGAGAACGATATCGAGACGAATTAAAGAGCAAAATGTTGAGAATGGATCAGAATCTGCAGAAAAATATATACACTGGAGTTTAAATTGCAGAATTACTCTACAGTCCGTGTAGCGTGTAAATATACGGACACAGAGATTACTAGACTCGATAACTTGGTGCGTAATAGCGTGTATAGATAGGGACACCGAGATGACTCGACTCGGTAACTCGGTCCGTGATTGCGTCTGAATATAGCAGACACCTCAGTTAACTCTTTCCATAATAGCGTGTATAGATACGGACACCAAGTTGACTCGAGTCGGTCCGTAATAGCGAGAATAGATACGGACACCGAGTTAACTGATTTGTTTTAGGCATTTGATGAACGAATCGCTGAGTTTAGCTCGATTCTAACTCCAGAATCGAGTAGACTGTCAAAACGATCGACCACGGAGTTGAAATCCGGGACCTCCTGAATGTTACGATGACGGGAGAATTAGCATCTTATGTTTATTTTCATGCGTTCGATTTCGCAGCCTCTTGGACAAGCCGACTCGATCAACTCGATGCAATGGTTACAGCACCTACAGCTCCCACTCGATGCGGACTCTTGCGAGTCGATCGAGTTAAAATTTTGTACGAAAAAAAACGGTACAGGATGCGCAAATTTTAATGTTTGTATGGCGTAACTATAGGAGATACAAAAAAATGGAGGGCTCATTCTCGATGTCTTTTTTCGGTGGCGAAGTACAAAATTTGCTATCGTCTCTTGTTTTCGAGTTATAAACAAAAGTTCGACTTTTAGAAAAGTTTGAATATCATGGTTATTTGTGAATTTTCGAGATAATAACTTTTACATTCTTAAAGCATTTTTTTCTGTATAATCAAGTGGCGTCGATTAAATTTGAAAAAAGTGCAATTTCGAGTTATGGCCCAAAGATGTAGATTTTTAAATGGGAATATTAGTTGGCTGTGCTTTGGTTAGAACTGATTTTTTCCTCTTTCTAACGATGTATGATATGTCGGGTAGCTTTTGATGTGCAAGTATTTAATAGGGAAAATAATATTTTGCTACATTACTTTTTGCGTTTTTTATACGTACTCCAAGTAGGCGGGTGTCATCTATGACAGAGTTTGTCCATTTCTTTCCGTCATAATATCAATTAATATAATCGTGAAAGTTAGGATGTCGTAGGTATTCACTCTATGGTTTAGTAATTTGAAAAATCGAAGAAAATTTATTAATATTATCACTCGAATGAGGACTGGTCACGCTTTATGTCCTTATTTGAACAAAATAGGTATTAACGAATCTCCTTCATGCGATTGTGGCGAAATAGGTACACTTGATCATTTGTTGTTAGTATGCAGCGATTATCACCACCATAGAAAAGTCCTATATTCAAATCTGAATAAAATTTTGAAATTTCATCAACCTTTCAACCGCAGTTTCCTCATGTCTCTTGAAAACATGAATGTCGATGAAGTCCTGTTTGATTTTTTTAATGCTTTAGGTTTAAAACTGTAAGAATCGTTGTTTACTTTGTTTTCTAATTTCGATAAGACCTAAGAAGAATAAAATTTAATAAAACAAATTGTTGACTGATGACACAGGTCAAGGCCATATAGTCAATCTGCCTATTGATTTAAAAAAAATTACGAGAAATATGATAGGTATGTTAGAAAGCTTCATTCAAAGTAATTACAGTTGTGATATTGCATCTGAGATATATTTCAATAGATATCCAGAAAGAAGACAACCTTATAAAGCTATCATTCACTAAGCCAAGACCAAAAAATTACAACATTGAAGATGCTGAAGAAACTAGTATATCTCTAGTTGGAATGAGGGTTGCAAATTCTTCAAATGTAAGCCTTATATAATCAGAAAACATCACCTGCAACCAACTGATTTCCAAAGAGTTTTGCATAATATGGTATCATAAAAATTCCAACAAGGTCCATTCTTCTATAAAAATATAGTTGGGACAGATGAGGCATACATTAGCAGTGCTGGAATATTCAACAGGCATAACGAGCACTACTGGCCTGATACGAAGCCTCGCCGTACCGTCGACGTTCGATCTCAGGGACGCTTTGGTTTTAGTGTTTGGTGTGCTATACTAGCAGTCGTGTTTAAATGTATCATATATAACAAGAGATTCTTAATGGCCAATGGTACGAATTTCAAATCAGAAAATTATTGAGGAGTTCAATCTACCCTCAATTGAGGCACGGAATCAGTTCTTCCAACATGATGGTGCACCGCCTCATAATATAGGACCGTTTCAGAATTTTTGAATACTAATTTTGTAAGTAACTGGATGGGAATAATGGTCCAGTGAGGTGGAGACCACGCTCATCTGACTAAGGGTATCCGCACAACACGCCTGGATGGTAGCCTAGCTGGTAGAATGTAAAATGTTGTTCATCGAGCGACCTGCGAGACCACCAGGCTCGTTGTGCGGATACCCTTACGCAACTGAATTTTTTCTTTTGGGGATATATAAAAGACAAATTATATAATAGAACCAGTAGCGATATAAATGAACTTAGACAAAATTTTATAGACGTTGTGAATTCCATTTCAAATCTTCAAATTCATAATGCAGTTCAGACAGAGTGTTATAAAGAGATTTAAATTATGTAAGAACTATAATGTACATCGGTTTGGTCATTTATTGTAATTTATATCGTTATTTTATAGATTAAGTGTTATGAAATTAGATATAAATATCTAATTGGCTTGTTGAATGGTCCACAATTAATGAGATTTTCTTTCAATCTCTTGAAAATAGCTTTATTAGGTGCTCTTCTTTCTGAATAGCGATGGAAATATCTCAGATGCAATATCACAACTGTCATTAAGAGCTTTCTAACATATCATATTTCTCCTAATTTTCGTAGGTAATCCTGACTATTATGATTGAAACAGTTAATTGATATTATCACGAAAAGCAATGGACAAACTCTGTCATAGATGACACCCGCCTACTTGGACTACGTATAAAAAACGCAATGAGTAATGTGAAATAGTAGTATTATTTTCGCTAGACTTTTATTATACATTAAAAGCTACCCGACATATGATAAATCGTTAGAAAGGAGAAAAAATCCGTTCCAACCAAACCACAACCAACTATGATTCCCATTTGAAAAAATACATCTTTAGAACTCGAAATTTCAAATTTTCTCGACGCCACTGAATTATATACAAAAAAGTGCCTTTAGAATGTAAAAGTTATTATCTAGTTATTTCACCAACAACTATGATATTCACACTTGTCTAAGAGTCGAAAAATCGAACTTTTGCTTATAACTCGAAAACAAGAGACGATAGCAAATTTTAGTTTTCGCCATAGAATTTGTCTCGAAGAAGGAGAGAGAATGCGCCTTCATTTTTCTATCTTTCCTATAGTTACCGAGATACCCCATACAAACATCGAAATTTACCCACCCTGTACATGCTAATTCGAGTCAATAACTCATGTAAGTATTTTTAAGTTAACGAATATAAATTCGACCACGACTTTACATTCTTGCACTGTGATGCCAATAGTTTTGAAAAAAATCAAATACACAAAGAGAACATAAGGTATATGAGTATATATGGGATTTCATAAATGATGACATTAAAAAAAACCGTGCATCCTACCAACTCGATGCTCGCGGGCCACCAGTCGAATCGGTTTGATAGATAATCGACTCTAGTCACCAAGTTGAACTAAGTCGAGTTAGATAGCTCGACCCGCCCATCACTACGACAGACCAATTCTAAATTTCATAACAAGATTATGGTTTAAAATGACGAACAAAAAAATTTTCAATACCTACTCATCTATTCCAATAAATATTGCTCTTGACCAACAACACTTTATTCAGCGAATAATTTCATACACTTCCACGATCATACTCCTATAACTACTATATAAACGAAGATTTTTTAATAGTTCAGTATCTAGTTCATCATTGAAACCCATGGTGGCGTCATCGGCTGAGGATTCTGGAGATATGACATCACAATAGCCGAAATGGACAACATGAAAGAGCTCAGTACCTGAAAAAAAATGTTACTAATATATTCTTCAAGCCACATTCGAAATGACGACTTAGCATTCGAAGCTGTATTTTCATGTGAATAATGCTTTCAATAAATTTTCAACCTTAAATTACCAATTTTAAATTAAAAATCAGTTGTTAAGAACGTTAATAAGTTTTACATTTGCTGCTTCACAGAAAAATACTATCAGTCGCAGGTAATTATTATTCTGTCTGACCCGTCACTCAAATCTAAGTTAAACAGACACTGGCATATATAAATATATCAATTTTATTGTTGAAATTACTCTTTCATATTAATTCTAACCTAACGAAGCATCAACCGTTGTGTACTCTGAATTTTCCTCTTACTTCATTAGAGTATTTACCTTATTGAAGCCATTTGGCTATTCCATATTTAGCCATTCGATTTTCCTTATAGCCTAATCACTATCAAAAATTAGAAGTGAAAATCTGGTATTCAAATAATTGAAAGATAACAAAAATCTCAATAGTGAAATGATTGTATTTGTAACATTGTAAATAAATTTAACATCTTCATAACATTTGTACAGAATTATGGTTGAATCCATTTTCATATTGGCATTGAAGACAATAAATCTTCTGACATAAAAGCGTCGAAGTCGAGTTCAATAATCAATGTAGCTGTATCACTAAGGTCGTATATTTCCCTCATTTGAGGGAAATATACATACAAACTCTTAATTCCTGAAGTCAATTTGGAAGACCTGTAGAGGTGAGCGAAACCTAAAAAACCACGAAACACCATGAACTCTCTACATTAAAATGTCGATAGATAAGAAAAACTATCCCAAAAAATAGTTCCCAAGTACCAACTCAATCCAGGTTCCAAATCTAAACACTGTAACTCAATCTGCAGAGACTCTCGAGGTGCGCTGAGCCTCCACAACTACGAAAAAACAAGAAACCTCTACATAAAAGTGGTGGCGGTTAAGGAAAAATGTTCATACCGCCAAAAGACACATCCCTAACATCAACTAAATCCACGTACAAACTTTCAACCCTACAACTCAATATGTAACTTTGGGAAGCAACTTCAAACCCAATGTTTTATACTCTATACACATGCCCTAGAAGGCTGAATTTTGGATATGTTGTTCAAATGTTCATACACATCCCAACCACTTCCTTGTCATAACGTTTACTGAATTTACGCAAACTTTGACAGTTTTGTTCTGCCTTGAGAAGAACTCCCAAATATCAAATTTTAGCTCATTTAGTCTGCTGAGTGATGCAGGATGTGCAAAAATTCAGATCTGCATAGCAAATGTTAGAACTATGCGGTTGTTACAGCATATATCCAAAAATTAATTCTCAGGAAAAGGCCGTCAATACTATTATGGAATAATAGTATTGAGAGTGTACCCAAGATTCATATACCAGGTATCCGAAAAGGTTTCCCCTATTCAAAAGGTATAACCGCTAAGTCAATTTGGAGGGACTGAAAATAGATTAAACCACTACGGTGCACTTCCCCAACAAAAACTCAATCCAAGTAAGAAATTGCAACCTTCTATATCCATCAGGCCATGTTATTGTAGTGGTGCTAAGTATATTACATACACCTGGAAGAGCGTTAAATTAATATTATCATCGCCGGAAACAATTCAAATAAAATATTATTAACAATCAAACTTATCAAACTAAACATTCTGTTCTGTCACTGAATAAATCAAAGCCAGTGGTTCCACCACAGTAAGTAAAAACTAAAGGACGACTCTGCAGATTTCCACAGACTATTGTCACCATTTATAAGATAGAGACGATCTATTTTTACATCTAAATATATAAGTGACTATCGGAATTGAATAGTTAACTGCTAAGTTGCCAATAGCCCTTTGGGGAATACTTTTCTTTTGATTAAAATGGAAGGAAGAAAAACTCATGTAACTTATCTACTAGGACATATAAAGTTCATGTTACTTATCTACTAGGAAATATAAAGTTACATCGCTGACTCATTTAATACTAGCTCACCTGCTTTGTGTCATCTGCCAATCTGGTATTAGCAAAACTGATACAAGAACAATAGAGGGCTACCCAAGCGCACCATTTCAATCGCATCATGAGACCACACATGCTGAAAATCATTCCTAAGACAGAAAAGATATAATGAGACTAACGTTATAAATAATTAACTTATTTGATTATGTTACAATTTCACATGTAAAACGAATAATAATTTTAAATAATGTTTTGGTATGAAAAAATTTAATTACCTAAATGTTTCTGGAAAGAAAAACGTATAAGATATAATTGTATCGCATTTTCATCGAAATTCAAAGATTATACAGACAAATGGTAACGTTTCAACCGTATTGAATACTGCAATTATTTAGAAACGAGTGAGCAGCAGCAGAGAGAAAATCATCCTGGTTAACACTACCGTGAATTGCATCGCGTATTAAGTGCGAAGCAGGTAGAGATGCGTTCCGAACGAAAAATAGTCGCCGGCTAGGTGAGATGAGAATTTATTGAAAAATTGGCTGGGGCTACAAAAATATGTGAAATAAATTTAATAAATTAAATGGCGACGGTAGAAAAAATACCCAGTCCAAGTACAAAAAAACCTTCTAAAGCTTTTTGCAGAAGCTATGGAGGTCCGTAAAACCGAATAACAAATAATCTCTCCATAAAAATGGCGGCCATTGAAGTATAAGTTAATAACGCCAAACGGAAATTACCTAACATCAACCTAATTCACGTTTACATTATCAGCCATGTAACTCAATTTGAGAGGGTTTGGGATTGCAAAAATCATTCATAAATATGGTTTATTGCTCCATATTCCATCCAAAAACCCAAGAAGGATGAAATTCAAGAAATGTCATGAGACTTGCAGACAGAGTAATTCAGCTTTCCGACCCAGAGTTTCAAATAGGCAATAGAAAAAAACAAAAAACCTTTTAACACAAAACAATTATCCAAAAGAAAGAGACAAATATTAAAATTTTACAACGTTTATATCGCTAAAGGGCATATATCCTTAGTATTAAGTATGAACCCTCCAAAAAGTGTTAAGAGGCTGAATTTCGGATATGTTGTAGATAATAATTACTCTCCACGTAGTTTGCCTCCGGTTTCAAAATTTTCTGCTTATGAATCTACCCGTTAGTGCCTTGAACAATGTTTGGGGATGCTAACATTCTGACTGAATTTACCTAAATTTTGAAAACTTTTGAAAGGCATAGTCTAGGAGATATAAAACAATAGTTATTAACGTAACAAGGCCGATATGTAGCAAATAACGGATGAGGTTGTATTGTATTGTTATAATAACTAACCGAATCCGTTATTTGCGTATCGGCCGTGTGTCGTTAAAGACTTTTCGTAATCCCGTTGGAAGATTACATTTTGATTCCGAAGAAAAAACAAACCCCGTACCTCGTAATTCTAGAAAAAAATCCCAACGTCGTGCACTCTGTTGTCATGGAACTGTTTGGCAATTTTATAAACAACGTCAGTTTTTTGTGTTCGCAAGTTCGCTGTAACGACGATTATGGATGAAATTGAGGAACAAAATGAAATTCCTTTTGAAATATTGGAAGAATCATGTGCAGCGAGTGTTGATTTACTGCCGGCAATAACTCAACAGCGGTATAAAAAAGAATATGAAAACTTTGAAAATTGGCGTAATAGCAAGAATGTAAAGGTGGTTAATGAGGATGTTTTATTAGCCTATGCGAAAGGAAAATCGAAGGTTTATTCTCTCAACTCGCTGTGGGCGAAGATTTCAATGTTGAAACTTGCTTTGAGAGTTTATGACAACATTGACATTTCAAGGTTAGTTATTTTAAATCCAATATTTTACCAACAGAAATGTATTTTCAGATTTGGAAAATTATTTTCCTCGGCTACCATGCTTGTAGAAAATGGTGGCGATCTACTATCGGTAAAAGAACTTGGAGGTTGGGACTCCTCTGCGGTGGCGGAGTCGTATATTGAAAATTCAGTTTCGAAGAGAATGAAGATAACGAGACAACTTTTTCATAATAATGAGGCTTCACCGACAACAAGTTCAAAAACTGTTGCTATGGATGGTAAATCTCTAATCAATAAGATAGACATTTCAAATAATAGCAATTGTCAAATTACTTTTCAAATAAATAAGTAGTTAGTTTTATTATAATTGTAATTGTAACCAGAATGATGTTTTGAAATAAATATTTGAACACGTGATTTCTTAACGGCCGCCGGCCGTTATAAAATTATAACGGCCGGCAGCCGTTAACACTGACTTTTCAATTGTCATCTGAATACCGTTAAATCAAAATAAAAGTATGGGATTACGAAAATATAAAAACAACTCCTGTACCTGACGGTTGACTTTCAATATAGTGCATTAACCTATCATTTTCGGGGGAAATATGACAAAAACCTCAAAAATCGTGGTACAGGAGGTCTAAAACGAATTTAAAAACCACTCCCTCATCTCACTGTTGAATTTCGATACAATGTAATATTTCGTGGAAAATACGACTACAAATATAAAGAAATTGAAACCGAAAGGGCTGATTACAGCTCAGTAATCTAAAATTCATTTACTCTGCGAAAACGATTTAATTTGAAAAATTATGACTTCAAATAATTTTGAGAAGTATCTAGGGCAATTCCTAAATTTTAGCTGATATCTCGTCCTGTTAAGTAAAAAAATCAAAATGAATCAGTTTATTTTAATTATTAAAAATTTGAGAACGTCCTGAGGGTAACATAAGGTCATAAATAAGTTAATATATTAATATAAAACACTCGACTGGATTTCACAAAAAAATATAAAATGCACTAGTAAGTATATGTTTCGGAATGCTCCCCCCTACTTCAAGAGTATTACTACTGCTTCTGTTGTGATAATTTTCATTTCAAATATCATGAGTTGTAGTGCCCTTGAAAATCGGTTAGCTCCACGAAAAATAAATTATATAATAATAATTATTATAACTTTAAGTGGAATCAAGTGAAGAACTTTATTACAACACATAAATTATTCAAATCATTTAAAATCTTCAATCTTTAGAGAAAAAATGTTTTTTATCTGAATTTTATATGCCTACCAGTACTTTTTGATGTTACTTCATAATCAGTTCTTTATAGATGAAAGTAATGTTCGGAAATCTCTGTGATGTAACTTTATGAATCTTTTTTCTTTAATTTTTAAATTATTACAGTCCTTTGTATTTCAACAGTTCCGTATTTGCAAAATGTTTCATTTCTAAAATAAAAGCGATAACAATTACACCTGTATATAACACAGTAATAAAAAAAACCTGAAGTACTTTAAAATTCTGAACGTTTTCATCATATTACTGAACACTTAGTATTTGAGATCAAAGATATGACAAAATGGCACGATCATGTATAAAAACTACCATGCAGGTCCACATATAGTGAGCATATTATATAGCGGAGCATTATCTCTATTTTCTGTAAAATTGAGTTGAGTTGTAGGTATATCTTCGTTTATAAACTTTGAAATAAACATTTCAATAAAAGTTGATACGGACATACCTTATTCAAAAATCAGAACGTGCGTAAATCAATGAAAATAAAGGAAAACCTACTGCTTCAGCAGCAAGGTTTTCCTTTAACTTGATAGGATCTTCACTCGTACAATTTAAATTAAATGGTAATACTCAGTTTATACAATATGCTGCAGAAAGGATTTCTAAATTTCAGAAAAAAATACAGATACAGTTACAAAATGTAGAATATATTTCATCTTATAATGTGAGGTTGTTTGAACACTAGACTATGGTACTTAAGTCATACAGTTAGTACTTCGTTACCTCTTGAACATGCTGAATATAAATCCATTCTACTAAATCTATTTTTGTCATAAAAAAGAACACCCGCATCATACATACACATTCTCGTAGTCAAGGGTATGCTGTAATAAAATGATGAATTTATATTATTTAATCATCTGCGGAAATATTACAACAAAAACCTGAAAATCTCACTTCCCATACGAGTGGAGAGAGTATCTTCAATGATATACAGGGAGAGGCAGAAAGAAGGATATTTTCCCTCTAAGGAGTCGGTTGACAAAATACTCCAGTGGACGATACAACACTGTGTGTTCGCGTATGACATTAATATCAAAAATGACGAGTCCATCCATTCATTCGTGAATTGAATATTCTACTTTTTTGAAAAATATCCGTTTTTTCTGTTCGACTCTGTAGTAATGTAACCAGTTTTTGCTATAAAACACTGCAAGAATCTCACCAGATCCTTCCCAAACACTTGAAAATTTAGAGAAACTTCAGTATTCATATTATATTTTATTTACGTGCAGGTCAATATACATTATGTCGAACTTTGATCACTAGACTAAAAAAGTTTTTTTTCGTGCAATCGCACGCGAAGCGAGTATTTCGCGTACGCACCACAGTCCGCGAAATCTAATTTCGCGGCCGTTACCCATAGCAACGGCCGCCAAACCAAACGTCACTTATACCAAAAAGTAACAACTATGATATTTCAAAAGAGACATCCTGTATCTCAATGTATTTTGCGTTCTGTCAAGAACTGTCAAAATATTTTTTCTATATTCGAACATGGTCATTTCCATAACAACGCTGTGACTTGTTAATTACTGTTGATTTTAAAGCTTTAATATTTTTATTCGCAATTGTCTAGTTTAATAATTTTGTCGATTGCACGAAAAATAGTGTGTATACCATGGCCGCGAAACTTTTTAGCTACCTCAAGATTATCCTTCCTCGGCCGCAAGCGGCCTCGGCGATAATTTCTCTTTCGGTACGCTAAAAAGGTATTTCGCGGCCTAGGTATACAAATAACTATTCTAATTTTGACATATAAAGTGACACTTTTTAAAACTGATTGACATCATGAAACGTCTTACTTTTTGTAACTAGTTGCATAAAGTAAAATTTTATTCAATTGGTGACGAAAAATGTATTTCATCAAAATTAGTGACAAAAAGAATTATTCTATTTATTAAACTGTTATAATACAAGTTAAAAACATAAATTATAAATTAATTAATTATTATAAATATTGATAACACAATTATTGCAATTATTCAAATTAATTCCCGACGACATATTTTTTTCATTGCTCGAACTTGCTGTTATTTGGGAAGCGGCGCACATTGCATTAGATGTTTCACCAAATATTTCTTGCGCTATAAGTTTTTTATTATTCATGGAATTTTCAACATATCCCTCCGCAACAGAGGTAGATTTCCAACCTCCATGCCTCTTTAATTTTAAAATATCAGCGCCACTGTCTGCTAGGAAAGTGGCAGAGCTTCTTCTGAAGCAGTGGCCAGTATATAGAACAGGATTTGAAAGACCAAGAAATTGTGCAATAACTTTTGGCAGACTGCTAAATGTGTTAATTCCCACAGGATTTCTGGTACATTTTCCATTCGCATATTTTACTAAAAATCTGTTGTGTTTAAGAACCTGGGGACGCAACTTAATATATTTTCTTAATATTTCAACAAGATTCGTATTTTCAATGTCTCCAGTGGTAATTGCAAACTGCCGTATAACTTTTGTTTTTGAAGGTGGGATATCAACACGAAAATGGCTTCCTTCGACCATAACATTTTCAACTGGAAGAAATGTTAATTCTGCTTCTCTGCATGCTCCTGCCATTCCAATTATCATTGCAACCTTAGCCATTAAGTATTCTTTGTCATCAGCTTCCACTAAAAATTTGGCAAAATCTTCTTTAATAAAAACTTTTGACTTTTTAGCACTGTACCCGTCCGCTTGCCTTTTAATATATGCTAACAAATTTGTATATTTTTTAATATCAATATTCCTTTTCAGATTTAGTTCAGACCTTAACATTGAGTAAAGTGTCCATAATGTGGAAACTTTTAGATCTTTCTTACCCTCAAAATATGCAAGTAAAACTTTCTTATTAACATGTTGAATTTTCTTCTCATCACACCACGTAACAAATTTTTCGTATGCCAAATCATAAACTGCCTTTGACTTTTTGGGAATTACTGATAATAGAGCATTACCTGCTGCCTCTTCGATATCGCTTGGTAGCTCTTCAGAACTTGAATCACTCATTTTTTAAAAATATAACTAAAAATATATCAATCTCGCTAAAAACCTTCCGTCTAGACTTTTTTAAAAAATGTCAAACTGACAACTAACATGAAGTAACAGCAACAAACTAAATTTATATTTTCCAAATTTTTATCAATTATATTAAATTTTATTTTTTTATTACTTTCTTCAAAATTAGAAAAAATCTTGTATGCAATACGTTACGAAATGAAATTTTGTGTAACTTGTGAGTTTTTGCGAAACTCACTTCGTTCCGCAAAAATCTCACGCGTTACACAAAATTAGGCATTTCGTAACTGATGGCATAAATAGCTATTTTCGTTTTAGGTTTAAGCTACGTAATGAATAATATGAATAACTTATTCTTCGACTAAGGCAAAATTCAGTCGTGAATTGCCTCCGCCATTTTCCCTTCCAGAAAAAACAACTAATTTACAACACTGATAAAAGTTGGTCAATTTCTCACCACACAAGATTTGAATGTACCAAAGGACTTGCGGAAAGCTGCTTTTTCAGACTGATACACTTTCGTTCGGTTTACCCATGGTGTTAGCAATTATTGTTTTTGGATGAAGTACTGTTGCGGTCTTATTTTTGAGCAAGAAGCATCATATTTTGTGAGTCTACCTCTAGTCCAGTCACCAGCCGTTTTCCCGTGGAATTTTGAGAATCAAGGTCGATTTCCTTGAATATCGGGATTTAGGTAGTATTTATAACGTTCTTCAACATCTATAATGTGCCGAAGTGTGCTTTTGCCTTAGGGGTGAAAGCTACCCCTTCTAGGGGATGAAAATGATTTCAATCAAAATAACATCAGAAATTGATAAATTGACTAATTTTAAGCAACTTTTGTTTCATAAAGTTTTTTGTAAAGTTGACAATTTTCGAGTTATTACCGATTGAAACTGTGCAATTTTCATTGAAAAAACGCATGTTGTTAAATAGTTTTTTACGAATAACTCAACAAATTTTCATTTTATCGGAAAAATCATCTGAAACAAAAATAAAGCTAATAATAGAAAAAAGATATTCGTTTTTGAATGACCTTTGTGAACTCAATAACGTCTGAGTTATTACTCGTTGAAGAATGGTCATTTTTCGGGAAACCTAAAATTGAAATCTTTAAACCTTAAATAATTTGAAAATAGTGAAATTTTTGGGTTAAACTCGAGAGTACCTTCTCAAAGTACAAGAAAAAACCTTCAAAATTAGTTTTTATACAAAAGTCTTTTTATAAGAATTGACTGACTTATAACAAAAATAAAGTCAATTTTTTTTTAATTCATGACCACCCTAAATGAAATTAATCGTAACCCACTTTCAATTATTTCAACTCAAGTGTTATTAATATGATCCATGCGATTTGACAAGTTTGGAATGCTTAATTTATAAAAAATTGTTGATTGAATTGAAAATCGCATTTTCGTAATTTTGAAAAAAAAATGAATTTTTCTCAAGCTAACCAAAAACTATTCATGATATGAAAAACTGTTCTGTTGTTAATTGTAGGGTTTTCCTTACTTCAAATGTTGATATTTTTTTCTGATCTTTGTATCATGAAAATTGAACGAGATATGTTGGCTTAAAGTTTGCATTCGCGTATTAATTGTAGTTCATTCAAGCCCTTTGAGGACAACCCTTTTCAAATGAAAGGTTAAAAAAAGTTTTAATCAACGTAGTGTCAAAGAACTTTAAATTCCTTACAGAATGTTCTTTTTGAAAATATTATAGCTCAAAAAATGAGGGAGTAATCGTCGAAAAACCAACTTATTAAATTTTTAATTTCAGAGCAAAATTCCGCTTCACTGGCATATTCTACTGAAAGTTTAGAAATTGAGTATCCAAACAGTGCAGATTTGATACAATTTTCTCACAGCTTCACTGGATGTGACTCAACTTCTGTCTTCTTCAATAAAGGTAAAAAAAATTTATCGACATTTTAGGAAAACGTTCCGAAGTAAGAGAAAAGGCGAAGATTTATTATAATAGTTCTTCAACGCTTGAAGATATTTTAGAAGCCGGTAGATACTGTACCGAAATGTTGTTTGGACTTGCTGAAGACACTATGAATTGAATACATTGAAACGTGTTACAAACATGTCTGAATACCTCGAACAAATCCGATATAACTCATTTATTAATTTAACCGCTAAAAAAAAGGCTGTTAGATTTTCATCTCTTGTCCCAACAGTTAGTGCTTTCAATGAGCACATAATATGGCTGGGTGACAAAAATATTAATTATTTTGATTGGGGTTGGATTAAAATTTACGAAATTTTGGATCCAATCAAAAACCAAAATGAACCGGCACCTGAGTAGCTTTTGCAAATGATATTTTGTAATTGCAAAAAGGGATGCGGTTCAGCGTGCGGTTACCAACGAGTAGGCCTCTTTTGCAATACAATATGCAGAACCTGCAGTGAAGACACTTGTCTAAACAGGACACCAGTTTTAGACCAACGAGGAAACGAAAAACTATATTGAGTGCAAATAAATTTATATCATTTTCACTCATTATTACTGCAAAAAAAACGCAATATTTTGAATTATTTCTTATTGTGAAAAAATCGTTGAGATTATTTTTCAATAATTCATATTCTCAGGAGAAGACTTATAAGGGTTGAAGCGTCTCGGCAAATGATAATTTCTTTTAAATAGAGTATAATAATTCAATATGACGCAATTTACAATTATATCAAGTTTTCGCCCCTAAAAAATGAGAAGCACATTTCGACAGAGTATACATTTTGAAGAAGAGGGTGAGAAGAGCTCAATTCCAAATTTTTATCAAAATCGGTGTTGATTCTCAAAATTCCACAGTTTTACAGTTTTTTATCGCTGGTGACTGGACTAGGTACTCTTAAATAAGAAAGTTGATTTCTTGCTCTTGTTATCATTGTTTTATGGGCTATTATATGAAGTATTAATTTTTCATCAGAAATTAAATCACTTCTTCCATTTGATACATCAACACATCTAAACATAATCGATCCGGTTTTATAATCAAGATTCTTTACGACCAAGTTTAATTCAGCGTTTTTTCATTAATATAATTTTTTAAATTGATGCAAGAAATTTATATAATTATATATTGTTAAAGTGGCGATTCGATGAAAAAAACAGTAATTTTCGTGTGCGTAGAATTATTTCGATAAATATTTGTAGTATTAGTTTTTTCAGATACACATTTAATTAGTTTTTGTCATGGTGTTGAATCATTGAGCATTTCGGTAACGTTTTGATTGTGTCTTTGTTAAGTACGTTTTGTGTTTTCATTTGAGGATAGGACAAGATAGTTTATTTACATCAGTGGAAGTCATAAATTTTAGTACTTCAGATTTGTACATGTGACATGTCAAAGCTTACGACTCGGCCCCCCTTGTCACACGATGTGACGCTTTGTGGACCCCCTTACGTCTGTCATCATTTAAGGAAATCCCCAAATCAAGAAAAAAATTAAAAATTCCTGTGTTTAGATTGAATATGCTATTATTGATATGTATGATGCATGTTAAAATTAGCTTTGAAAAATATATTAGGGTTATCAAGTGAAATTAAACTTCATTCCAAGTTTAATGTATATTTAATATATCTGTAATAGCGTAATAAAATATAATTTACTTTATTATGAATTTGAATAAAAAATTCTGAATAGAAAAAACAATACAACACATATATTAATATATAATTCATATAGTTATCCAAGAAACTTTAGATATATATATATATATATATATATATATATATATATATATATATATATATATATATATATATATATATATAATATATATACAATATATACTAAAGGCCACCTTGTGATGGCAATAAACCAGCAAACTTTGAAAAAAATTTCACCAATTCAACATTATTTCATCAAATTTCAGGGAGCTCCTAAGTGGTTTTATTTTCTTGCTGTACCAAAACAAAAATTTGAAAATACTACTGTATTTAATTTACATTCCCTGCGTTATGATATCACCAACACAAATAAATAAGTTTAACATCGAAAATTTAATTTATACTGAATATGGAAATTATAAAGGTAGAGAAGGCAGAACAAATACCAAAAATTATTTGGCCACTACCATTATCTAATGTCTCCAACAGGTAGTCTCACAGGGTAGTTCATCTATGATATTCAGGGCAATTCAGGCAACTGTATAATAATACCAATTAATCTTGTTATTTATTGCAATCACAAAATAATATACTAGCCACAGCAAGAACCTAATTCAGTAGGAAAAATTCAAACACTACAATTCACCTTATGCATATTTATTTAACATATACTATTCCCTACATTTCATCTTTTCAATATAAAACGAAACAATTTCATATTATAACACAGCCATAATAATCTACACTTTTTTATAGATGCTGAAGATACCTATACAATTTTTTTATAGTGCAATAGCAATGAATGTTAATAGATTAACCCAAGCCATTTAGGTTATTTTAAGTGATGTTAAGGTCTGTATATTCCATTCACCTTTATAGAATGTCTTACATACAATATAGATTAAACTTGTCCGAAGAAAGCATTTTGCGATATAAGGATAACTATTTCCTATGTTGAGGATTTCCAGTGAAAGAATGATCAAAATTTCTCTATTTTTATTTTTTATATAGCTATATCTCAGTAGTTAAATATGAAAAATATTATGCTCTATCAAATTCTTATTATTCAGAAAAGAATTTCCAGTTATAAAGTATTTATTATTATTTGTTCAGCTTTATTACCAATTGATATTGCTATCGATAGAAAATTTACATCATTTCTCCTACAAAAATTAACCAGAATCACCAACGCTAGTAGAAAAGCAATTATTCGTGCCATATTGAGATTCAATTAAAAGAAATAGGAAATTATGTGATTATATTCCTGCTCAGAATTTTTCAATGATTATGAATAACCAATATTAAAAATTTCTGATGATAATGTTTCTTTCTGATTGAATTAATTATTGATGTTATTATTCAACTATAGGAATAGATATCTCAAACAAAAATTGAAGTTATTATATATTCCGGAGCAATAATCATTAATTCTCATTATCAGATCATGGATTTTTGAACTGATTTTTCTGGGCTTTTGAATTTGTTTTATAGAAAGCCTAAGCACTAATTATTTAAAAAAAGGTTTTTATCAAACAAAATATGCTTTCATTACTTAAATCTTAACATCTTGAGAAATGTTAAAATAAAATAACATAATATTCTTAAAATAAATCGAAGTATAATGAAGTATTGAATATTTTCCAAATAAACTCGACGCTACTAATGAAATCATGATGTTCTCTCGAAGAAAGTTCGCGTCAGCATATAATGAACAAATCTATCTTTAAAATTTAATATGAATGAGTTACTTTTCCTCATTTGTTATATTGTAACAAAAAGTAGAAATATAGCTCATAATTTCATTCAATACATTTGCCTGAAACATATTCTTCCAATATATTTTATCAAATAGTAGAAATTCTGAAGAAAATTTCGAATTTGCCTAAAATATATTTTTCCAATATCTCGCCTTCACACAATACCACATTTTTCCCTTTTCACTTCATAGTTCATTGTTTGCCCATATAATCACAAATAACGTAATTTTCAATACCAACACAACAAGGGATCATTGCCAATTTTTAACAACATCATTCTCTGAATTCTGTACAAAGTTAAATAAGCCTCGGCATAATTTTTTTCGCACTATTCCTAGCTGATAAAGTACTACATAATCAAAATTTAAACATAATTTTGAAGTATATTTACATAATGAAATCCACTCCTATATCAGACTTGCGATACAAAGAAACTTCCACTTTAGAAATACCAAACAAATTGCAAAATATAATACTACTTGTAGAAATGAGTCACCGATTTGTTTACTGATTTTCAAATTCACCTCAGTTAATTCAAGCAGTTCAAACTTTTAATATCAGAGGTATTATCAGCCAGACTGATAATACCTCTTTAATAATTTGGCAGATGCAAATTGAAATTATGAAAGGATACAAAATAAAATTTAACTGAAGGAATTACTAGAATAACTAAGATGAATAATCATTTATCTTCATTGAAAAATTCATTTTGACTATGGGATAAAGCTTCCTATGCAACCATTAACCTATAAATCAACCATATAACAAAAATGTTAAAAGATTGCTATCTTGAAACTATCCCTTCATATAAAAAATTCATAGGTGAAGGGAACAGCTCTTGAACACAATACACTGTTTTTTTTAACAATTATGTTGACTCAAAACAATTATAGAGTATTAGAAATTGAATTGATAGAGCCAATATTTAATGCAATATAAAAGCATGAGGCTGTATACTATTGAAAATTTAACAGCTCAGATGCGAGTAAAAGACAATTTTCCTTTTGTGATTATGGTAAATTATGAGTATTTAACTCATATCATATGTATCAAACATTCAGGCATAATACCTCACTATTATTAGTTAAGCAATCGTACAATGAAACTGAATTCATAGTCACAAATAAAATATAATCATTTTAGATGCAATTAAAAACCAGTGTTTGCATTACATTTTGTACAGTGATTTCTACCTTTAATCTATTTAACGAAAGTAAAAA
Organism: Cynegetis impunctata; assembly: GCA_030704885.1. NCBI lineage: Eukaryota > Metazoa > Arthropoda > Insecta > Coleoptera > Coccinellidae > Cynegetis > Cynegetis impunctata. Next base: position 24,404 of record JARQZK010003019.1, on the reverse strand, counting down.
GAAAAGATCTATTATCAGTATAAATTTTTAGTTTCTAGTGAAAGTGGCTACTACCACTTAAATCTAGTTGACCCACAGGACTCAAGTTTAAAATATATTATATGATATTCTTCCCCATGATTGAGCCAATTTTTCACACTTAATCTCTCTCACTTACTATGAAAAACTAGCAAGTGTGCTATCTTCTATTTTATTTAACTTAACACATAGATATTCAGGGAATTGAGATGTCATTTTATAAAAGCTATTTCCTTAAAATTGGAAACCAATTCAATTTATCTGGACATTGAGAATTTATATTGAACAAATATGCATCAAAATAATTATTAATAGTTATCGTCACAAATCTGTATACTGACACTCATTACACTCATTATTTTACATTTGCTATGGTAGTATACAGAGACATTTTTTCTATAACACATATAATACATAACTGATTTTAAGATTGAGAAATCAATACATTTTTACAAAAATAGTGCAGTAATTTCTCTTGAAATAAATCAAAAAAAAAATTATAATATGTAATCACAGTTCCAGTAGCACCAAATTAAAAATTTGGTTTCATGCTAATCCGTTTTAATTTTTGTTTACTTTTCAATTTACATAATTTACAAATTGTACAAAATTTACAATCATTTCAGAGAAATCCGCAAATCAAAAAATTATTTTATATTATTCTCCGCAATATATCAAATATTAATTAAAAATCAAAAGCAAATGGCAGTATTGCAATAACTAAGGTAATCTCAAATTAATATAAATATGGTACTCGACCATCTAGTTCATTTTTCAATGTCATAGGAATAATGAGCCTATACATACTCCAAATCATGTTAACTGGAAAATAACTTCCAGAAAGATTCATTACGAGTTTGGTATCTATAACCAAAGAAAAACGAAAACCCTGTATTTGCATGTATCAAAACAAACTTTTGGTCGAAAATTCAGTCACTGCATTAAATTCCTAAATATATTTTTCAAGAAATATTATGCTCCCAAAGTGATTATTTTGTTAAATTCAAAGACATAAGATGAATATATTCAATAATGTAATAAAAAATAAATAAATACACAAAATTGACTAGAAAGTCACTATGAAATTTTCTGATCAAAGAGTACCAACAACAGTGATGCCAATTTTCTATTCACGTAATTGAAAATATGAACAAAAATAACATAATAATACTGTCAATGTTTTAATGTAAATGGATATATAATTTTGAGAAAATTAGTGGTTCAAAGTTGTAATTATTGTCCACGAACATAAAATCAGCACCATCTGAAAGTAGTATAAAAAAAATATTGAAAGCTTTCTTGAAAGAAACACTACAATCTGCTTCACTCTGTATATAGCAATAACTTCTGAATATTTTCAATGGTTCTGTTATAAGAGATGCACCAATTTATTTTAATTTTTTTAACTGATTACAGACAATTTATTTGTAGTCAAGAAAGGTGATTTTTTATTATGGTATTATATTCAACAAAATAGATATTCAGTAATTAACAGCTATACAGGCATACAAATATTCTGAAGATCGGTCTAAAGCAATCCTTAAGGATTTAATTTAATTAAGAGCTCACCAAAGTAAAACTTATTTGACAATAAACCTGTTTACCATCACAAATATGAGTTTCTTGATATAACAGTCTCATAGAAAATATTAAAACAAGAAGAATTCTAAAAACTAATTCTGTGATAGAGATACAATAGAAGACATCAGTGCTGAGTTTGCAATTATTTATCATCATTATTGGTATCGGTGAACAAAAATTTGAAATTTGTTTACCTAAATGGTACATGAATATTTCCTAATATATAACAAAATGCTAATTTTAACCAATATTTTCAAACACGCTAACCTGAAATGATGAAGGAAGTCAAAACTGATACCTTATATTGAACACTACTAGGCCAAGCTACAGAGATTTTTTCATGTAAAAAGTGTTAGAAGAAAACCAGCTCCGCCATTGTGTGTAAAATAGTTCCACATGATGTAGTGATATGTTTTTCACTCGACTTTATTATTTATGTCTCTGTTATTAATAATTTTATGCAAAAAATCGCGTTTTTTTAGTTTTTTGCTTATTAAATTGAAACTATCAGAGTAATCGTGATGATGTCAATAGACTTATTGTAGAAAATGAAAAGACGAAAAAAAATGAGAGGTCGGACGACTCGATCAGACCCTCAGTCTAAGGGAAAATTGGAAAAAAACCGTCCAAAATGTAGTTTTTTCAGAAATTCATAACTCGGTTATTTTTTGAGTTGTAGCGTAGATCCTCTGGTTAGTATTATTTATTTATATAAACTTTATTTGTGCGAAGAGCAGGAACTGTCCGATGCATAGTTTTTGATCTGTGGCCATTTGATTACGTTACTATGCAATTTTCCAGCAGACCTGAATGCGATAGATATGGTCCGATTTCAATTTACTAAAAAGATTTTGAAAGTAGAATTCTCATAGTTCAAAACGTTCATCTTGGTTTTTCATAAAAACGCTGAAAAATATGTTAAAAATAAAGCTGAACATGACGAAAAACGTCCGAGCGCGTAAGAGTATTTGAAGAGTGGGGGTAGAGCAGCAGGCAAGGAGAAGTATGACATTCGAAAGCGTCGGCATTTTGAACGTGACAGTAATTTCTAAACGTTGTCAGATAATAATTGTAAACCCCCACTCTTCAACTACTCTCACGCGCTCGGCCGTTTTTTGTCATGTTCAGCTTTATTTTTAACATATTTCTCAGCATTTTTATGAAAAACCAAGATGAACGTTTTGAACTATGAGAATTCTACTTTCAAAATTTCTTTTGTAAATTTAAATCGGACTATACCTGCCGCATTCAGGTCTGCTGGAAAATTGCATAGTAATATAATCAAATGGCCACAAATCAAAAACTATGCATCGGACAGTTTCTGATCTTCGCACAAATGAAGTTTATATCAATAGCTAATACTGGCCGGAGGATCTACGCTACAACTCAAAAAATCAGCGAGTTAAGAATTTTTGAAAAAACTGCATTTTGGCCGGTTTTTTCCGATTTCCTCTCAAACTAAGGGTCTGATCGAGTCGTCCCACTCCTCATTTTCTTCGTCTTTTCATTTTCTACAATTAGTCTATTAACACCATCACCTTTATTCTGATAATTTCATTTTTATAAGCAAAAAACTAAACAAAACGCGATTTTTTGCATAAAATTGTTAACAACAAAGTTATAAATAATAAAGTCGAGTGAAAAACATATCACTATATCATATAGAACTATTTTACAAAAAATAGCGCAGCTGGTTCTCTTCTAACACTTTTTACATGAAAAAATCTCTGTAGCTTGGCCTATATAACAAAATGATAATTTTAACCAATATTTTCAAACACACTAACCTGAAATGACGAAGGAAGTCAAAACTGATACCTTATATTGAACACTACATTTAATCCATGAAGTAGTGACTTAGTTCAGTCAATTTGTTCTTATTTGCAAAAACAACAAATACGTTAAAGCTACAAAAACAAATTGTTCAAAAACCGCATGTAATCAGATTGATTCAATTATCGAGTTAACCAAAGGGTGCAGTCTACTTAGAAAACTTAATAGTACTTAGAAATATTACGAAACCAGACTTTCAACTGGCCAAAATGAAAGTTAATAGAAAAATTAAATAGCAAAATCTATTGCTGTACTTCAGTCATATTGTTTTGGTTAGGCGCAGTATTAGTACTTTGACTTGCAGTGACTAATGGAACTGTGTTTTGGGATGTAGTAGTGCTAGAAGACGCGACAGGTGTGTAACTGTTTGAAGTTGGTATACTGAGTACGTGATTCTTAGGTATCTGAGACCGCAAATAATTATTTTCAGTCTCCAGCTGATGAATTCTTTCCATCAACTCGGCAATTTTTTCCTTCAACACTTCAACTTCTTCCCTAACTGTGTACATTAAATGGCTTTTCACCAAATCCATAGCTTGCTCTATTTTATTATCAATTGCATTAACTACCGGATTTGTCTTTGCAGGATCATCTGGGTTATCGTTGCTAGACTCATTTGTACCCATATTATCATTAATATTTTCAGAAGAATTCTCCACATTTTCTAATATAGTTAAACTGTTGACACTTGTCGCAAATTGAGGGTTCGTATAGACATTACTGGCTAAACTCTGATCGAAATTTTGTGATGATATTGCCATAACCTGCTGAACTGGTTGCATGATAGGCTGATGTACCGATATAAGTTGAGGATTTTGGTTTTGCGATTGCTGCTGCTGGAATTGCTGACTCTGTACCACGGAAACAGGTTGAGAGTTATTATGAATTGGAATTTGATTCTGTAGATTTTGTTGAGTCATCTGCGCCTGACTAACGACCGGTTGTTGAATATTTGAACTTAAAATTATGTTTTTAGCAGTTTGCGTAGGTAAACTATTAGGGATTTGTTCGTTTTGCTGGGGAAATGCATGGCCATTCACTATGGGCTGATTTAAATTTGTCTGTCCAACATTAGGCTGACTAGCGTAAGGTTGCCCTTGCTGAAAATTTAATGGTAACTGCATACTCTGTGAAGTGGGAACAAATGCGCTATTCTGATTCTGTAACATATTAGCTGGCACGTACTGAACATTCTGATAGTTCTGAGGTATTGTGAAAGTTGTGGAATTAGGGACCATATTGGGGTGAAAATATTGTTGGGAAGAATTGATGAACTGGGTGGGCATACTATTTGGCACTCCTGTGGAATTCATAACTTGCTGTTGCATATTCTGTTGTGGAATGCTAGTTCCGGGAGGATAAAAGTACTGAGTTTGTTGCACCATTTGTGATGGAATATTTTGGAAAAATTGAGTGCCATTAGAATAACCACCCTGCATCAAGATCTGCTGTATTTGTTGTTGAGGTAGACTTTGCGTTTGCATGTATAGACCACCAACTTGTAAATTTCCCATTGATTGCGTCAACTTTGATGGTTGACTCGTTTGAGGAGGCACTTCATCCACATAATCCATGCATTTCCACCTACCTCGTTTGAAGGGTTCTAAACTAGCAATTTTAACTACTTTGAACCTATCATTTCTACTTGGAGTGGATTGGGGATCCTTTATATCATCTGGTGGTTTTGAGAGTGTTTCTGGTACAATTTCCATGGCAGGTAATGTATTTTCCGAAGACACTTCAGTTGACGTAATACCAGCAGTGGAAATAATTGCAACACCATATTGAGGACTTGTGGGTATCACGTTAGTAGCATTAGTAGTGGTTATTGGTACACAATCGTGACTGTCTTCATGGTGTTCTTCCATTTGGGGCTCACCACCGGCATTTATTTCAATAGGCTCCACTGCATTTGCCGTGGTCGTCTGGTGACCTACGGAATGCAAAGATTAGTCACTCTAAATATACTAAGTGTACCCAACTCACACTCAATATGGCTGCTTTTTATTATATAATGAACATAGTACGTCATTGAAATTCAGTTTACACAAACTTTCTACTACTACGCTTTCTGAGCATGAGAAACATTTGACATAAGTCTGAATTCTTTTAAGAAACCAAGGAAACAACTCAAACAGGACCAAAAAATTATGCTGACCATAGAGGAAAAAAGCATGAGGGAATTTGAAAACATAATAGTCATTATATTGAAGAGTATTTGGTAAATTTCTCTCAAATATAAAACATAGTTAAAAAAAACAAGGGGATAATTCACCAATTAATACTTAAAAATAAGGAACTTAAACTGAATGAAGTGAAGAAATTCATATTTACTAGGAATATTTGAAAACAACACCTTTAGGTACATAAGATTCAACAGTGGAAAACCCGAAAAGTGCAGCACCACTAGTCTTTCTACCATTTAAATGTATTAACTTCTAATAAACTTGGGGGGAAAGACATTATTTGTGAATATAGGTTACCATAGGCATACTCGAAGGCTTTCGAAATTTATTTCGATGTTATCTCACATCAGTTTCTACTATAAGTAGATTGAAATTAATAAGTCTAAATAAGTTAAATTTTCGTTAGAGAAACTTTTCAATTCCTTCTATTCTATTTATAATCATAAGCAATATAAAAATTTATTCAAAGATATGTAAAATAATTGCTAGTTTATTAAATTTCATCAACATAGTATTGCATTCATTATTAAGTAATCATGAATAATAATCTTAATTTTCTTTGAGATTAATAACTAACACACCAACATATGAACTTTCTCAAGAGAAATGTTTAATATTGTAACTAATGAACTCACACACTTGCATACTAATTTTCAACTACTAAATAAGGTGAATTTCATGATTAATAATAAAATATTTGGTGGAAATATTCTAAGTTTTTCATTAGCTACCTCATAAAGTATTAAATTCTACTTTTCAGGAATAACAGAAAACATCAAATTTCTAGAAACATTCGGAGTACCATTTTGGTGAAACTTACCCAAAATATTCATATAATCAGGAGTGAGGTCTTCTCCTTGTGCATTTGAATTAACAGGGCTAGGTTTGTAACGTTGCACTTTATCGGGTCTCCGTGGATCAACATTTCCAGGAAGCATTGTGAACTGAATTGGAAGGTAAAAAGAACAACGGATTAAAATTACGAAGAAAAAATACAGTGCTACAAGTTACGGAAATACGATGGGTGTACTGTCAAAAATAATAATGATCAACAAATGGAATACTGAATATAAACAAAGATAAATACCTGTAAACATCAATTTTAGAGCATTTTTCTTAGTTTATGTTCAACATCCGAAAAAGCAAACTAATTGGTGATAAATATCTAAGACTTACTAATAATATTGGTAATTAAACTTTTCACAAATGGCGACTTCTTGACTTGTTCAAGAAATAATGACATGGGGAAGTGACATATATGTCAGTGCTACGCTACTGCATACTGATTCAGTGGTGGAAGAATGCAGTCATAGAAATATTATCATCAAAATTTATTTTTTATATATGGTGGAAGCACAGTACTTTGAAATAGTTGATGAAATTCGTCGGTACTAAGTGATAATTTATTTATCATGATGCCTGGTAAGATTATGAGACAATGGAATTCGAAGAATAAACATTAAGGGCAGGTTATTAGAACATGATTTTAAATTAGATAATTTAAAATATATATTATAATTTCTTTTGATTAAGTTTGAAAATTTCCAATGGTTCTCAATATTTCAAATCAACTCCTTTCGTCCATTTGTGCATAATTTGGAAATTTTCTATTCGTAGGAACGGCTGGTGGTTTTCACGGCAATGGTTTGAGAACATCAAATCTGTCTTATTTTTCAAAAAAGATTTTGGTGTTAAAATAGCTACATAACATGTTTCATAGTTAACCTAGCTGACGAAAACTATGATTCTTGCAAATAATGCACTTCTGGAACTGTACATAATCCAAATAATCAATATTTAAATTTGAAAAAAATAGGTACATATTGCTCCTTATCTACTGAGAACGATAAATGTATACAGCAAAATTATAGATATGTGTAATTAAAGGACTCAGCTGTTTCATCACAACTTGTCTTTATTTATAAACCGAAAACTCATCATATACCGACTCCAGAAAGTAACCAGTTCTATCCAAATTTGCTTTGAAGAATTATTTCAACATTTTTATATTTAACCTAAATAAAAGTAAAATCTTAACTGAAACCACTTACTCATCAGTGAAGACAGAATAAATGAAAAGCTATTTGACTAAACCAGCCGGTGAACAAAGAAAACAACGATTTGTTTTGTAAAAATATATTTTATCAACGTAGTAATGAGCCAACTCCTATTCCAAAAGTGAAAGGCACATATAAAATTTAAATTTGAAATTAAAGTTTTTGTTAATACAAAACTTTGTAATTCTTCTAAATGTACTACAGTTACTTTAATCTTGTCTGGACATCTGATTCATTCGTTTGCGCAGAAATTATATCTATTTGATGAAGATTGCTTGAGCAATTATAACAACAGCGCTTTATTCAAAATATACTACAACCAGAGTTTCAGGACGCAAAACACTATGTAAAATAATTTATAGTAGACACGGCATTAATCTCAGACAAGCAATTCCAATATTTTTAGAGAGTATGCATCAGTCATTCTGGCATCAATATCCCAGAAGTTAAACGATATATTACCAGTAGTGTAAGCACCAATCTTTATTATGTAAAATACACAAATCACACTCCCACCTAAATAACTAATGGTTCACCGAAAAATAGTACCGGATTTGTTTTATTTTTTTTTTATGTTCATGTATCAGAAAAGAAACCCTAATACTTCTTTTCGATGTCCTTGGCTTGAGACGGTGGCTATAGATGCAAGACGGTACTTGTCTGGGATACGTACCTAAAAATGTTCTCGCCCTAACCATATATAATTTTGGTTTAAAGTAGTAGTTGTTTGCGATACATTTTTTCACTGATTATTTACATTACTGCTCTAAATGTCACATTTTTTAAAATATCTCTAGCTAACGCTAAAGCATTTTTCCTTTTTGTATATGTAGTACAACAAATACTGTGGTACAGACCAAATTCATCACTTGCTTTAGATGCGCGAAAGGTTATATATTATTGATGATAAGGATGACGATAACAGGTACCTAACTTTTTTATTGTATTCAGTAGTTAAAGTCAATATTTATCGAGAAGATTGTGATTTGAAGTTATAAAACTCATTCGAATAATTCAAAGGAAGTCAAAGACTTTTCCTAAAAAAAAGGACGTAGTCAGGGTACTAATGTAGGAAGCGCATTCTATATTTCCAAAAATATAGAACAAGTACCACATTACTAAGAGAATATTCTATAACATTGCAGATATGTGTGTTAATTCCTCAATATTTATGAAGACTGCTGGTACGTCACTGGTCAGGCACGTATCCAGGGGAGGGGCCCGGGGGGCCCGGCCCCCCCCCGAAATTTGAAATTTTTTTCCATTCGATATTCTTTAAAACATCATAGTAGCTGTTTATTGTACACCTTGTACTGCATCTTTTTCTTGCACAATAAACAATAATTGATTAAACGTCACGTACTGATTTGAGATTGATGTGTGATTCGCCTTACCCTGAATTTATTCAAATAAGTCCACATTTTCGAGTGATTTTCGTCTTTGAGCCCCCTCCCCGAAACGAATTTCTGGATACGGGCCTGTCACTGGTATACGGTTAATAAAAAAACAGTGGTAAGCAATGAAAAAATATGTCAGAGTTCATTTTGTCTTTTTATTTGATAACAGCAGTGTTTGAGTTGTATTTGTGAAAAGTAAATTAAGAATGGTTTAGTTATCGGAAAAAGAAAGGATCCAGATACTAATTATAATTGGATATGGCGATAAAAAACGTACATATGAAGAAGTAAGTCCTTTGCTCAATGATTTGAATCCTCAACATGCACCTATGAGTAAATCAACAGTTTCCAGAATATTAAATAAATTTAATGAAACCGGTTGCGTACAGGATCGCCCAAGGTCTGGCAGACCAAAAACTGCAACTAACGAAGATAAGACTTGAGACGTCCTAGTAGATGTTCAACAAAATCATCAAACATCTACTTATGAAATTGCAAGAAATATTATATTAGCAGGAAGTCGGTACAAACAATTTTGCATCAAAATAAGTTCCATCCATACAAAATTAAAAACCACCAAGAATTAGTTGGGGATGATATTGATCGAAGATTAGAGTTTTGTGAAACGGTTCTAGAGAAAATTGGTGATCAAAATAATTTCTTAGATTCACTTGTATTCAGTGATGAAGCTACATTTTGTCTAAACGGCACTATTAATCGACATAATTGCCGGTACTGGTGAGATTCTAATCCTCAATGGATGGATGAGGCCCATACACAATACCCACAAAAAGTTAATGTATGGGCTGGTTTGGTGAAAAACCATATCGTTGGTTCATTTTTTATCGACGGCGCTCTTACTGGTGAAAAATATCTTGATCTTCTACTGAATCAAATTATACCTGAAATTACTGCTCTATTTCCAAATATGAACGTATATTTCCAACAGGATGGTGCGCACTTTCATAAAAACGTTAGGCAATGTTTGGATATAACTTTCCCTTAGAGATGGATTGGTCGAAGAGGTGTAATTGAGTGGCCAGCAAGATCTCCCGACTTGAGTCCACTTGGTTTTTCCTATGGACATACCTGAAGGACCGCGTGTATGTTAACAGACCAACAAACATTTGAAAGCTCGTATACGTCTTAAAATGCAAGGAATTTCTCCAGAAATTATCAACAATTCCATTCCAAGCTTCCAAGACAAATTTTATTATTGCCAAGAAACAGGTGGTTAACACTTTGAGCACCTGTTGTAAAGAAACTGTTGATTATGAGTTAATATTCTAGTTAATTTTTTTGTTATATGATATGTGTTGAGAATTGAATATTTTAAGTTCTTGACACTTGTTTCTTGTATTTTTTCAGTAATGTTGTACTTATTAAATATTTTTGAAAAGAGGAAGAAATAAGCTTTTCTACGATATATCACTCGACCTACGTTGCAATTTAAAAAATTCAAGATGGCGGCGGTACACTGAATGGTGACGTCACTAAACTTTGACAGATCCTCTAAAAAACGCAAAATGTAATCGCGTTGATAACCCTAGAATTTGATAATTATATCTTTAATAGTTTCAGAGAAAATAGCTTGTTGCCAGACTTTCTCGCTACCCTATATATATATATATATATATATATATATATATATATATATATATATATATATATATATATATATATATATAGATATATATATATATATATATATATATATATATATATATATAATATATATATATATATATATATATATATTATATACTGCAAAATCTGGAAAAAAACGAGAAATCCCTATGCGTACTAGTAATATATATATATATATATATATATATATATATATATATATATATATATATATATATATATATATATATATATATATATATATATATATATATATATATATATATATATATATATATATATATATATATATATATATATATTACTAGTACGCATAGGGATTTCTCGTTTTTTTCCAGGTTTTGCGCATCTTCACACTTTCTGCTGATTGAGTTAGAGGGTTCAAATTTGAAGCGTTGATGTTAGTGAAGTTTAATATGGGGATTTAAATTGATGTCTCGCAACCTCGCAATTTTTAAGTTTGAATTTTATGGATTTTCGAGCATTGCACATCTCTACAGCCACTTCTAATGCGGTGAATTTGGTTGTTGCTATTCGGTGGTTTCTAATGTTTCCTCTCACCACCGAAATTTTCATATACAAATTTCAAATATTTTTGCAGGTATTAATACCTTTTGCATTCTTTCAGTCCTTCCAAATTGACTCGAGGTTAAGAATTTGTATGTGAAAACACAAAAAATGAGGGGACAATACGACGACAATATTTCTGAAGAAGCTGACCCTCCATAATTATATGTGGAATTCAAATTTAATTTTGCTTTACAAAACTAAATGTAGTTTACTAAATAGGTATCAATCAAAACTATCAGCACAAGTCTTTCTACGGATGACAATGGATTACAAAATATCTTTTTCATACAATATTAATATATGAATCTAGCTTAAATATATCAATATGTCCTTAAAATATCCAGTATTCAATGTATCAATATATTTATGCAGTAATGGTAACCCTCTTTTATTTTAATGACATATACAATATGCGAACTTACTAGGTAATCAGGAACTCATAGCTTAAGAACAAATTTTTGCTATGGCCTTTATTTAAAGGGCATTTTGGCGATCTACCACAGTAACAAGTATAATTCATACTTGACGTCATAATTTGTGTATATCTAGTATTCATATATATGGATATATATATATATATATATATATAGATATACATATATAAATATATATAAATATATATATAAATATATATATATATATATATATATATAAAAAAAATATATATATATATATATATATATATATATATATATATATATATATATATATATATATATATATATATAGATATACATATATTCCTAAATAAACATGTAATAATAAAAGAACTATCATAATATGAGTTTCTCAGCCTGCACATTATATATTCTATATAATTTCATTTTGTTCATTTCATATGAATTGGAATTTTACATAAAATAAAAAAAAATTCTTCAATATGTTCTTCTGCTTAATTTTCTTCACTAACATTATTGACTTCTGTTATTTGCAGCATTCCTCTAATATTCTTCCTAACCTCATGTGCCATGGGAGAATTATGTAATATGTTTTTTCTATTTAACATTCATTGAAAATTGTTCAACAAAATCATATCTGATTAGCTATATAATTATCTCTGTATGATTGATGAAGTAAATAGAAATTTCGTCATCGTAATCATCAATCAGCCTTGTCGCGTCCACTGCTGAACATAAGCCTCCCGTAATCTGTGCCACTCCTCCCTGCACTGTGCCGCCTGCATCCAGTCCAGTTGTGCTTCATGCGCTTTATATCATCAGTCCATTTCGTTGGTGGTCGTCCTCTATATCAATAAGCCTCATGTCTCGGCCTTCATCCGAAGATTTTCTTGGTCCATCTGTCGTGAGTTGTTCTTGCAATGTGCTCTGCCCAATTCCATCTTAAAATTGTTATTCTCCTGACAACATCCACTACACCTGTTCTTCTTATTTCATTGTTCTGGATTATATCCCTTAAAGAAATACCCAAGATGGCTCTTTCCATAGCTCGTTATGTCACTTGTAATCTATTGATGGATTTTTCTTGTCAGAGTAAGTGTTACCGCTTCTTATGTCGTAACAGGCAGTACACACTGACTGAACACTTTTTTCTTCAAACATACCGGGATGTCGGACCTTAATACATCCTTCAGGTTCCCAAAAGGTTGGGAAATAGAAATTTACGAAAGAATAAATCTCAAAAATATTACCGAACGCCATCGACTGAGGCTATAAATTGTGCTAGGAGAGGCTAATCTCAAGCTGGATTTATAGATTGACGGAATGTAAACGAAGACGCACTGAATACGTAACAAACGGAATGTAAAAAATGTTACAATTTATAATTCGACGGAACGGAAACTTTGCGCATGGGTAAAGGTTAAGGTAATGAGTGACATTCAACGTAACCTACAAATTATTTTAATAGTAAATAGCCTGTGTTGGTTTGAATTTGTATTATAATATTCTTATTATTCATCTATTGTGAAAAGTTAACAAAACAAGAATAAAAAACAAAGAACTTTACTAAACTGAAGGCGGGACCAGTGACATCTGACAGTGAGGCTGACATCACACAGAATTCTTTCTTTTGATTCGCCGGACGCAAGAAACGCACTGTAAAAAGAAGAATGTTGGTCAACTCTTCCGTTCCAGTCATTACGTTACGTCATGCGTTTACGTTCTTTTATAAACAAGAGTACATACATTCTATAGTTGATATATTGCGTTACGTCTACGCTAACAATCCGTCAAACTATAAATCCAGCTTTAATCTGTATTCAATTCCTCTTCCTCAAGTACATTGTAATGTTCAATTGATCGTTATAATAAGTGCGAAATGAAACATTCAGTATGCAAGAATGTATTAACTTTATTAATCACTTTATTCTGCACCGGTACAATCACAACTGACCCTGATTCACATCCGTCGAATAGTCGAATCCAGTGTTCCTTAGTTATTCCTCATCGAAATATTATGTAAACATATTATTAACCGAATCTTATATTCTACATCTCTTTCTTTTTATATAATAAGTTTTTCTGCATTCCAACAGAACAATATAAAAAACAATTACAACATATTATACCATAAAAATAACATTCATTTATCTATAAGTTTGCCTATAGTACCTCCCTATCCTAATATAAAATACAAGTTCATCTATATCTTAAAGCTACGAAAAAATATAAATTCAAATACCTATAGAAATATAGAAAATATGAAAAAATATATATAAAAATATTATAAAGGTATATATATATATATATATATATATATATATATATATATATATATATATATATATATATATATATATATTTAATATATAAACATATATAAAGTATATAATGTGTTGAAAAGAAATCAAAACACCCCAACAAACAAATATGTGTATTTTGTAGTGAGCAAGACATAATTTTATTCCTCACCAGGTGGCTCAATTTCCTACTTTCTTAAAACTTGACCAGTTTCATCGTTGCTTACTTGAACATCCCTGCCCTGTTTATTTATAATTGTTTGAGTCGTTGGATTAAAAGTGGAGGAGAGTTTATTTTCTTTACTGGCCGCTTTCACGTATACCTTATCACCGCAGCCTAAATCACTTTATTGAGCTCTCCTTTTTTGTGTCCGCAGAAATCTTACCTTTTTCTTTTTCCCATATGTCATGGTCCCTGACTTCTTCTTCAACTATTTCTGTGTTAGGCATATTTGGTAAACTTGGTAGCTTATCTCTAAATGTCCGCCGAAAAAATTACTCGCTGGTAGTTTTTTCGGTTGTCGTATGCGGGGTAGCGTTATACATGACTAAATAATCTAGCATATCGGTTTTCCAATCAGATTTATTTATTTGACTAATTTTCAGTCTTTTAAGAATATCACGATTCTGCCGCTCAACTTCCTCATTTTGTTGTGGCCGTATTATAAAGTGGATGTAGTCTGGATAAGAGGTCTGCAATATTTGATTTACCGGGACCATAGACTACTCGGAAAAAGATTGCAGTCTCAAAACCCTTCGTTCAATTCTTGCGCAGGGTTTAGACTTGGGAGAAAAAATAACTTCTAATCGTTTATGATCCGTGACTAATTCAAACTCATTTTTTCCAAACAGGTAGATTTTAAAATGCTCTACTCTTGTTGCCTGGACCCCATTTATTGAATTGAATAAGCACGGATTCCAAACCAACCGGGCTTGAGTCTGCTATAACTTGTGTCCAATCCTGTGGATTGTAGTAGCCAAGAACAGAACGGCTAGATAAAGCGGATTTCAATTTAAGGAATGCTGTACTTTGTCTCTCAGTCCACAACCTTTCAATATTTGCACTTTTATTAAGCTTTACTCTTTAAGAGTTTTCAGTTTTTATTTAGTCGAAGATTATGTTGAGTGACATTTTCCCCAAAAATGACAATATCATCTATGAAGCATGATGGTACCTTCACAGTTAATTAATATTTTTTCCATTATTTTTTGGAATAGTTCGGGTGCACAAGTTATTCGAAACATTAGACGTTTGTATCTGAATAACCTATTCTTTGTAATAAATGTGGTTATATGTCGGCAATTTTCTGAAATTTCCACCTGGTGGAAAACATTCTTAATGTCCAAACGTGAAAATAATGTTGCATTTCTTAACTGTTGTACCAGTAACTCCATAGTTGGGAGCGGATGACTTTCTCGGCTATAGCTTGATTAGCACGCCTCATGTCTACACAAATGCGTACATCTCCATTTCCTTTTGAAACAGAGACTATGGGAGATATCCATTCTGATGGCCCGTTAACTTGTTCAATAATATCGCCATCTAGCAACTCCTTTATAACCTTGTCTACCTTTTCTTCAAACGGTATAGGATTTCTTCTATTTGGCTGAATAACCTTGACGGTGTCGTCTATGGGGATATTAACAACAATGCCCTTAAATTTAGGAAATGGCAATGTCGAAAGAGAATTTATGTTCACCTTAATCTTTAAAATGCCCAAAGCAATAGCGGTTTGTTTACCAAGTAAGGATTTTGCCCCATTTTTTATTACATAAAAACGAGCGACCTCTTTTTTTGTAGTTTGCTCTTATTTCGGCTTTAAAACTCCCCAATACTTTCAATGGCTTATTACTAGCGTAGCATAGAAACTTTTTGTCAACATCTTTTTGCTGATTAAATACCTTAATTTTATTTTGTTTAAGTTGTTCCCACATTTCGTCGCTTATGATATTGCTTTTGCTACCCCGAGTCTACTATCATTGGTATTACGCAATCTCCTACCTGACAGGAAATAGTTTCATCATCGTCAAAATGAAACACGTAATCCGTCTCCTGCTCAGGGTCGCTTTTAACGTCAACGTTTTTTTTTTTTTTTAACTCGAGGGACCTACAGTTTAACGCCGGTTCCGAACGGCCAATGGGCTTGTAAACGATGTACATTACCCAACAATTAATCTTTATAATTAGAACCACTAAATTCCGGACATACACAACACCCAAGAGCAAGGTGGGACTCGAACCCACATCCTCGGCTTACAAGCGGTACGCCTTACCGCTGGTCTACCGAGGCCTCACACGTCAACGTTATTTACAGAAAAAGACTTTCGTTGATGTTTGTTGTTTGCCGGTGTGCTTTCACTTCGATGCTCAAGATTTAAGTTAATTCTTTTCTTATTAGTGTAACAGTGCATAGCAAAATGACCCTTGAGATTACATTTAGGACATATAACGTTTACTGCCGGACACTTTGGATTTTGTGAATCGTGTTTGCCACTACCACATTTACTACAAGAATTACCTTTGTATTGTCGCTTATTGTACGTTGTACGGTTTTGAAAAACGCATATTAAAAGCTTTTCCGCAATTTGCAATTCCTCCTCGCAGTGAATTGCTCAATGCCAGAGATGATTGACATCCTAAAATTATTAAATTATATATATATATACCTATATATATATATATATATATATATATATATATAAATATATATATATATATATATATATATATATATATATATATATATATATCTTTTCCATAAAAATCATTACTTATAGAAGAGACCAGTACTATGTTCCTTCGAGTACGGATTAATTTTGATTCACTCTAAAAGTTTCACACACTGTTTAAGAAGAACGCCCTACATGTCCATTTTGTATCTCACTGTATACATACTATGATCAAAATCTTGATCTGTTGCTTTTTCAGATTGGGTGTCATTATTGCTTGTAGCTTGTAGCATAATTATTACCATAGGATTTAACGTTAGTTTTACTAGAGAGAACTAACTTCTGACCATTTAAGCAATGCTTCCTGACAATCATTGTCTTTATACTTAACCTTTTTTGATGTTCCGGCCGGACTATTCGTACTCACTCATTTTTACAAAATGAATAAAAACGCCATTCAATTTGATGTTAAAACGCGAACATTCATACACTACACATACCTCATCCTTTATGACGACTTCGAATTTTTCACATCTAATAAAGAATAAGAAATAATATAATTACATAACCACTTTGCTTTCGCAAGGGACGGTGCTTGCTTGGAAAAAAAACGGATTTAGTATTTTGACATATGAATAAAGTTTCTGGTTGATTTGATGTTTGATTCACCGTCCAACTCTAAACCTCTAAAGTGTGAATCAGGGAACTTGTGTGTAAATAAGTCTGTCCGGTTACCTGTATAACATTTATTTAAGTGTCTAAGCAAATAACGGTTTCGTAACTCACAGTATACCTCACTTATTATAAATATATTCATTATTATCGACGTAACGTCCTTCATCTGCTATCGTGGTGAAGTGCCATATTCTATCTTGTGATTTAATTGTTTTTTGAGAAAATTGATGCTAATGAAATAAAAATTTTGAATATCGAACGACTCCTTCTGGTATTACATGGATACCTTGAAAAAGGGATTTGATCATTATGGAAACTTTATGGATCAGGAAATTGTTGCTGTGCAAGTATGTATTTTGAATAATGAAAAAACTTATTTCTATACATCCATACTTTTCTAGCTTGGGTGCTATTCGGTAGCTCTGTTAGGCCTTACAGCAGCTATTCGTAAAGTTCGACCAGTAAGTAGCAACCCTTATACACAGCTCAAAAATCCCTATACTTAATTTAATTTCAGTTTAACCGATTCAAGAGACCTAAAGATATACCTGAACATTTCATTATTGAGAAAAAGAGACTTACTGGGTGTGTTAAAAGAATAGATCCATTTGCACAACTTCTTATGGTAGAGCACAAACCTCTCATTTCTGTACCTATAATTCCAAAAGGAGAACTACCTGTTAGTATATTAGGAGTCAAAGTTTCTAGTTTGGGAGTAAACTGGCTACAAACAGTAATAGTAAATTCAGAAATAACATTTATTCCTGTGAAGAAAGATCAAGACTATGTTCAATGTGAAGTTTTACTTCCAAACATAAAACCTGTAAGTGGATTATATTAGCAAATAACCTTAACACATTTGAATTCATTATATTATACATATTTAATTTACATATTGTTATCAATAATACAAAAAAAAATTCAATATTTTTGTATGGCCATATTTCTGAGGTGAAAATTTGTATAACTGACATTTAATTCACGACTAAACTTTCAAAGAATACTAATTCTATTGTTTTAAAAATTATCAGAAGTTCCTACTTTTGCATTTTACTTCTATTTCATTTTACACTAATTGTCTTGCATGGTTTGGCACTATATTCGTAATTAAAATATTCTTATATTATTTGTATTTGATATATAATATAGTTAGTGAAATTTGATAAATATATTAATTTAAAGGCAATATCTCTTTATGATATACTTACAAATATTATAAAATAAATAAAAATAGATATATTTTCATATAGTCCTAATAAACCAATCGAGTATTTGGACCAAAAAACTTGCTATTTGAATTGAAAAAAAATTAAGCTTGTATCTCTGAACTGTGAAGTTAATTTTTTCAACTCTTTTCCTCTAGGATTAAAAACAATTTATTTTTCCAGGTAGTTAGGAAGACATCCATAAAAAAGGAGAGCTTCATATTGAAGAAATTACTGACGAAGAAAGATAAACCATTTATCAATGTTGGAGAATGTTTGATTAAAATAGGATTTGCGGAAAAGATACCAATAGAAGAATCCATTCTGAAAGAGTCTCAACATGCACAGTACTATAAATCATTACATTCTGCTGAAATATATGCGTTGAAGAAGAAACTTGGAATGAAGTACTATACAAATATTTTAAAGTCCATCTTGGAAGCTATGCTGATGAGATTAGTTAATTACACAAAGGAACTTTCAGCTAAGGTTGCTCATAATATTTGGAATTTTCCTTCAAAGTTAACTCCTGCATAGCAATTAGTGTTATATGAAATAGTTATTATTTGTCTGCAGTGCATTGCGGCCTTTAGAATTGGTCGCTTTTTCTATTCTGTAAACATTGAAGAATGAACCCTGAATTAAATATTCAGTTAAGCAATAAGGAATAATTTATTATTTTTTTTTAGAACCCAATGAGATGATCTGGATATTTCACATTGTGAGCATTGAGTTCTAGACCAGAGAATGGGATACCCTCCAATGGATTTGAAAATTTATATATATTCAATTTTTTTCTAATTTTAATTGCTGTTTCAATTTAATTTTTATATCGTGATTACATATTTGGCAATTGGTCAGAGATGCCTGCATACCTATATTTCCATATTGCATTGCATCATAGGTCCTGATTGCCAAGTTCATCATGCTAAAAATAGAAATGAACAATCAATTGAATATTTATTCATGTGTATATCAATTTAATATTTTTTACTGAGGTTGAATCCCTTCTGAGAGTTATGAATAGTATCAAATTGTTGACAAAATATTGAAATAATTATATTTGTGAGTTGTTAGTCTCTATTAGATTTAATTTTTCTTGAAATTGAATTATAATTAAGTGATTACACAGTTTGTTTAATCCTTTATATTCCTTTTAAGATTTCAGAATTCTTAGTTAACTATGTATATATCTGATACTTCACAATAGTTCTAAAATAGTGGATGTTGATGCCGAATTTGATTGACTTTACTTAAGAAACATTTAAAAAAATAATAGTAAGGTAAGTCAATCGGGAAAAACATTTCAACAGAACAGGAAAATAATGTAGGCGTGCCACAGGGAGGCATTTTAGGGGCGTTTCTATTTATACTGTACATTAATAGTCTTCCTAAAGTGTTAAAATATTCAAAAATAAAATTATTTGCCGATGACGCATTAATATATTTAAAAAGCAAGGACATAGTGAAAGCTTGTGCCGTTTTAAACGAAGATTTAAAAAATATTGAAGAGTGGTTAAAGTTCTGTAAACTTAAACTAAACACAAAAAAGAGCAAAGCAATGGTTATTGGGAAAAAAAAGTTTCTGGGCTCATTTAACGAACAAAATCTGGACATCAAAATTGAAAATGAATCTTTGGAGATAGTGGACGAAATTAAATATCTAGGAGTGGTAATTGATAGAAAGCTGAATTTTAAAACACATTTTTCAAAAGTGACACAAAAAATTTCGATTAAAGTTAATTACCTATATAGACTATCAGACAATCTAAACCTGGATACAAGAAAAAACCTATATAATATACTAAGATTACCACATTTAAACTATTGTTCCAGCCTGCTGTACTTTAGTAACAAATGTGTAATTGATAATTTTCAACTTCTCCAAAATAAAGCTATGAGGACGATATTAAGAGCCAACAGATACACACCAATTAAACACATGCTGTCGATCTTGGAATGGTTGAATGTTAAAAACCTTAAATATAATGTACTGGTTTTGGTTTCAAAAATAAAGTATGGTATCCTTCCTGAAAACGTACTAAATATGTTCAAGC
Source organism: Cynegetis impunctata (assembly GCA_030704885.1). NCBI lineage: Eukaryota > Metazoa > Arthropoda > Insecta > Coleoptera > Coccinellidae > Cynegetis > Cynegetis impunctata. The sequence goes on along the minus strand of JARQZK010003019.1, from coordinate 3,810 downwards.
GAAACTGTGATATTCACGGCCACAATACAAGAAATAGAATGAACTTTCACCTGTCAGAGACAGGCGTGAAAAGACAAAACTCTTTATGTCATAAAGGTCTTCAAATGTTTTTTTTTTTTTTTTTTTAAATCGAGGTGAATACTTCAAAAGCGATACCGGTTGCTAACCCGGCCTGTGTGGGATTCAATAGCTGATATATATATATAAATATATATATGCAGTATTGCCTACCCACTAAAAACACCTCTGTTCTTTCGGTTTCCGGGCGTTAGCCTACTAAACCTCCAGTCTCGCACTTAGATTAGGACTCACGTGCTGCGATCAGCACTAGAACCTGTTCTCTTCCTTGTGTCTATATTTCAAGACCCAAGTGTATGTCTCTCTGCGTCGCGGCGCATTAAAAAAGATTCCATTGCTCGCCTAAATTTCCGAAGAAATCTAGGTACAGCTAATGGATATAAAAAAAAAAAATGTTTAAGGAGTTACCAATCAGTTTGAAGAATCAATCATCCCTAAACAAGTTTAAATCATCACTGAAAGAATATTTATTATTATATCAAAGACCTTACTAGTATTAATCGAAATAAAACAGACTTTTAAATTTAATCTAGTATATTTTGGTTTAGTTTTATCATAGTTTTTAAATATTTTATTTTTATGCTTTATTTGTGTCAGAAATGTGTGAATTTATGTAGCTTTATAAGCTAAATAAAAACCTTTGAATTGTATTGAATTGAAGTCCTTGAGTTTAGCTTGATAATAAACAGAAAAAAAATCTGGACACCCTACTGCGTAGCACTAGGAATGATAAAACCCCTCGGCGCATGTGCATGTCGTCAATATTTTTTGAATGAATTATATAAATTAAAAAACAACACATTGAATGCTATTATTTTATTTCATTATTGTAAAAATCGGTTTAGGTTTAAGATTTATAGATAGCACCACATGTCTATGGACAAAAAAATCTAAAAAACGCTATAATTTTTTAATTCTTCGTGGGGAAAAATGTTTGAAAACACTTTTCTTATGAAATCATATGTGTTTTATCGATATCCGTTGGAATTTTTAAAATCGGACCAGCTACTAACTTTTTGTCGTGAGACTATAACCGCTTAGCTTCGCCTCGGTGTAAAAAAGTGGAAGCTGCAGAGCTCCATCATCCATCACTAAAGCCGTATTTTCTCCTCATTTTCTTCCTTTTAAACACAACCTCAAGTCAATTTGCAGGGGTTAAAGAGATACACAAAGCTTGAATACCTGCAAAAACGCATGAAATTTTTACAAATCTGCAGTGTGCACTTTCGTAGCAAACTCGATCCCGGTACTAAATATCAATTCAAACTGCCGCCAGAAGCTGTGGGGTATGGAGGTGCGCAAAACTTTAAAACCCTGGAAAAACATGAAATCTTTAGAAAGTAGGTGGTAATGCACTTCCATATCAACTCAATTCGCGTAAGAAATTTCAACTTACTCGATTTAGATGAGCTGTTGTTGTGCGCACATCCTCAAACACCACGTCAAAAACATTGAATCTCTTCATAATAATGAAGTTGATCAGAGAAAAGAGTTGATATCCCTGATGGAACTTCATTAGCATCAATCAACGTAAAAAATTTCAACCCTCTAACTTAATGTGGGGGTGCAAAAGCCCTTATATTTTTAGCTTCATGCACTCTCCAACTGAGACGGAAATATTTTGCCAACAGTTTGTAAAATTTCCGCTTATGCATCTTCCTTGCCTAAAGTTTGAAAATGCCAAAATTTCCACTGAATTTACCACAATTTTGAGTTTTCTTGTGCTTCAAGAAACACCCCAGATTTCAGCTCATTTGATTTCGATGGAAGGCGCTGGAGATGATTGGAAATATATATATATATATATATATATATATATATATATATATATATATATATATATATATATATATATATATATTTACAGATTGATTTTCTTGAACCATATTTGACTATATTGGATCGATAATTTCACAGGTTGTGTGGTTCATAAATAAATACTTCAATTTAGATGTTTCTATTGTAGTATAAATAACGTTTCAGTCGTCACTGCGACCTTTTTCAAATTATGTCCTACGTTTATTGTTCTGGTCACTAAAATATAAAAGAGTTACGTTTTACCTCAACGTACCTTGCGTTGACACCTCGATCAATCAACAACAAAATTATAATCTGTATTGTGTATTGTTTTTTATGAGACATTCTAGTTTTTTATGTGTGTAAGTGTATATAAGTATTTAATTGTTTTTCGCAGTGACGACTGAAACGTTATTTATACTACAATAGAAACATAGTTGATGGAATCCGTCGTTACTACGTGATAATTTAACATGATTAACAAAACTAAATATGAATTTACTACGTTTATTATCACAAAATATTTTGAAGAATATAACACTGCGATTGCAATTTCGGTCACTAGACCATCATCGGGCAGATTGAGTTAAAATCAAAAGTAACGTTAGATTCAAATATACATCAATCAGGAAAGATCCCGAGAATTCCGTGACAGAATATCATAAACTACAGCGATATTGAATTTTCTAATTCGGAAGTCAATCTGTTAGAAAAAGGACATAAATTCGTTCCAATTAGTATTGATAAAAAACGAGAAAGAATGTTTAGCTGTTGAATCTATTTTAGCTTTGAAAAATTCTGATGAACCAGCGTTAGCCGAATTTCAAAATTTCAAAATATCTTTAGAAGCCATCAGGTTCCAAAACCAAATAAATATTTAGATGACATAAAATCCTTGAAACATAAAATTGAAATTAATAATTTAACTATCACTAAAAGCAGATAAATCCGATGCGATAGTAGTTCTCTCAAGAAAATGATTATGTTTCCAAAACGAATAATTTTCTTCAAACGGAACAAATTAAACAAATAATCAGTCGATCCAACAAATTAAATTTCAAAAAACTGTTAGACAAGCCCTTCAGGAAATTTCCCCAAATTACACTATCAAAGAACCCTAATTTTTCAATATACATATGAACCCTGGAACTCCAAAACTTTACGGATTAATAAAAAACCACAAAGAAAATAGCCCAATACGACCTGTAGTTTCTCACATAAATAGCCCAACGTATAAATTAGCCAAAGATCTGAATTTCACATTCAGAAAATTAACTAATTTCACTCCAAAATATACAGTAAAGAACTCTGTTGATTTAGTACAGAAGCTGAAAAACTTTGTAACTCCTGCTAACTCTTTTCTTGTTAGCTTCGATGTTGATAATATGTTCTCCAATATACACTTTGGATATTATTATTAAAATAAATGATATCATTTTCTTATTAGATATATGTCTTAGTCAAAATTACTTCCAGTTTGATAATAAAATTTTTGAACAAACTAGTGGGCTGGCTATAGGTTCCCCCTTAAGTCCGCTTATTGCAGACATTTTCATGTCACATATAGAGAACATAATATTCAATTCTACAAAAGCATCGCATATAAGTTTTTGGCATAGATACGTTGATGATGTAATTGCTTGTTTTAAGGGCACCGCGAGACAATTAGATCAGTTTTTGAATTATATTAATAGCATTCACCCAAATATAAAGTTCAAAATTGAAAAAGAATTGGATCGACAAATAAACTTCTTGGATTTAACTATCTTTCATAATAATAATACTTTGAGATTCGATATATATAGAAAACCAACTTTCACGGATATATGTATCTCCGTCGGATTCAAATCATCCTCTCTCCCATAAACATTCAGCTTTAATTCAATGATCCACAGAGCGTTTTCAATTCCATTATCCGTAACAAATTTAGCGAAA
>JARQZK010003018.1:170000-206991 GCA_030704885.1 Cynegetis impunctata | reverse complement strand
CCTGCTATTCTAATGCAGCTCGCTGCGATAGAGTTTTTTTTTTTCGTTTCTATGAAACGTGCACACCATATATGAAAGCATTCATACATCGCTCATTTGTGAAGTTAGTGGTAATTTCATATTACATCTCCAATATTAAAGATATGAGTTACATAGTAATATGAAAGTATTGAACAAGCTCGTCTCCATTTTTTGGATAATTAATTTTATTTTACTTTATTCAATTTCTTTATGTGTTGATTGAATAATTAGTTTTCTTCACATTATTTTCCTTATCTTTATATTACACTAACATTCAATATGGTGTTTGTTTTAGTTTCGGAATTTTTTCCATCATGTTCTACAATTATTCCAATACACAGTCCTCTTTGTTTTTTGTACTTCCTTTGTTTCTATAATTCAATTTTTACGCCTCTGAGAATTATGGTACCTACCTAAACTTCTTCCGAATTTCTTCTCACATTCCCATTCACAAATTTTTCGGGTATATTCTCTTATTTTCACTAGTGTAGCTACGTTAGTTCTTGTTTGATTATTAGCAGCTTTTCACTTTGCAATCCTGCATATTAAAATGGGTGCGATTAGGAAAGTTCGACCTGGTACCAAGATAGTTTCATGACTTTATATGATGCTTGGCACAAAAAATTCAATATATATATATATATATGGAATTTTTTGAATGTCCAAAAACACAGTTTTTGTTCACTCTTTGCGTATATATATATATATATATATATATATATATATATATATATATATATATATACGCAAAGAGTGCACAAAAACTGTGTTTTTGGACATTCAAAAAATTCCATACCCCTCAGATCCCCCGGCAGGGGCATAAAATTTGAGTCTAGCAGACTTGCAATTTTCGCCTTAGGCCGGCCCTGTATATATATATATATATATATATATATATATATATATATTTATATATATATATATATATATATATATATATATATATATATATATATATATATATATATATATATATATATATATATATATATATATATATATATATATATATATATATATATATATATATATATATATATATATATATATATATTTATTTATATTCATGTCATCCCATGAGACCATAACCTGAAATTTTGTATCTGTCCAAAGTTCGGATTTACAAACTTTGGGGAAGAAAGTGGCGGAAAAGTACATGCATGGAAATCTTTCAATTTGTGGAAAAAAATTATCTTGAAAAACATACCCCAAATCCAGAATTCTAGGGTCTAGGGTGCATGGAGCTATATATTAAGGGTGCATGGAGTTAGACTATTGAAAATTTGTACGTGTATTAAGTTGATGAGAAGGAAGCGCCTTATGGACATTTCCAAATGCCACCATTTTCACGTTGAGATTTCTTGAGCTTTCGTGGTTTTAAGAACTTGCATAGTTCCACATCTTTTGCAAATTAATTTCGAGGTTTGAAATTTGGTACGTAGATTGAGTTATTGTTGAGCTACTATACTTTTTGGGTTCCATCTATTTTCCTTAACTGCAGCCATTTCAATATAATATCAGAAATTATGAGAGACATCCTTGGCTTACCGGATCACAGGTAAAAAATAAATTATTTTGTTGGCAGTGTTTACTAGGGAAAATGTCTCTGTTTGGCACTGGCATCTATGCAGGAATTATGGTAATTATCGATAATACAACAGACTGCCCCGATTTTCTTGAAATTTCGGATTATAGCTTATTTTGGCCTGAAAAAGCCGAATATGAAGTCAGATTTTGTCGCTGCGTCATCTTTTTTTCAAAAACTTGAGCTGACCTGACTTTTTCTAACCTTACTAACCTAACCTCCGAGTTCATAAAAGTATAAAATTCATGAAATAGATGAATTTTATTATCAAAAAGACAATGTTTTTATTATATCTATAAAAAACATAGATGTCTATACCAAAGAATTTTTTTGTTCAGGTCTAAATGTACATTTTATTATTTTATTTTGTTGTTATTTTACTAAGTTTTGTTTGACTTTTATGACAAGAATTTTATTCTAATCTATTTTTTATCACCTCTTGTAACCTCCTTAAACCAACACCTCACGAGCCGCCACTGATATACCTATATATATATATGCCCATATATATATATATATATATATATATATATATATATATATATATATATATATATATATATATATATATAATATATAATATATATATTTATATATATAGAATATATATATATATAATATATATATATATATATATATATATATATATATATATTTATATATATATATATATATATATATATATATATATATATATATATACATATTTATATTCAACAATGACTGCAGCCATTTCAATATAGAGATTTCATGTATTTTGCACACGAGCTGCACTTCGTGGCCACTTTTTTCTATTAGAATCGCACGTGGGCTTGTCTGGCACTCAATTATCGATGTATTCAACGCTATGGCTAACCAAAATGATTTTCTCTATTCGATACTCAGTAGAGATATCTTTTCTCTGAGGGGAAAATACGAAGAACTGATTAAGTGTTTTCAACAAATTCAATCAAATTATATCAATGTATTTAGTGCTAGTTTAAAAACTCGTAAGCAGCACATCTTTTTCACTAATGCCTTAGTTTTTCCTCTAATGGAAGATACGGGAAGGGAGAATTAAATAGAAGAAATCATGCTATACATTGCCTATGCCCATAATACGTCTCTTATTTCATTAGTAGTTATTCAAGGGAGTCTAAGGTGGAAGTAAACTGTTGTAATTATATCTTGAGCATTAAATGAAACTGAAAGAAGGATGGGAATAGAAAGAGGAAGAAAATAATGTTTTTGTCCAAATATGAATTTAATCGTGATTTAAATCTCTTGATATAATCCCAACCCTGATGCAGAGTACTCCCAAGAGACGCAGTTCACCGAAAATGTTGCTTCGAAATTAATTCGACTTCATTGTTCCATACGAAGTCTCATGAAATCATAACGCTTGTAATATTCTTCGTAATAATCCGAGTAGAATCCCGGAAACGCCTGAAAAAATCCGACAAAAACAACGTCGAAAGACGGAAAGGGAGTCGGACGACGCCATAAGGCGTATCTTGGAGCGATTTCATAAGATATGGGGGACGAGGAGTGCTCTAATGGCGCGCCGGAAATACCTGCGGAAACGGGGTTGGGGCGAAGAAGCGCCCCAACAGGTTAAGCGCAGTCGGTGGTATGCGCCATTGCACGCGACATACTTGGGCACAGGCTGCTCGAAGGTTTATGTTTCGTTATTGAAATATTAATTTTGCATTGTAACTGTAACAAGTGGAAAAAGATGGGAATCTACATGACATGCTCCCCCTTTCTTTTAGATTTGTTACCGTAGATATTAAAAAATAACTGTAAGAAATGTATATAATAAAGCTATTTCTATTCATAAGGTTGTTTTATTCAATTATTTACTGTTTTTTCTCTTTTTTCTGTGTTTCAAGCTCATATCTCATCTGTAATTATTTCCAACTGATACGCTGAGGAGTAGGAAGGGGCGAGACTTCAGATTCAACCTATAGAAGCAATTCTTGATGAAAAAGATGAAACAAAGATCCCCTTCCTTTTAGATTTGTTACCATATATATTTTAAAGAAAGTGCGTGCAAAGAAAGTACACAAGTCAGAAGTAAAACTTCTTCGGCAAACAACTGCCTAGTATAGGATGATTTAGAAATTTATCACAAAATGTTGATTTATGGATTTAACTCAGTGATTACAACCAACAATACATCAACGAATAGCGTGTATTTTTTTTCGATCACTCTTTCTCTCGCTCCTTCCCTCCTCTCGCTCCATGACTATGTGCTTCATGCTGCGTTCTCTCTTTCTCACTCTCTTAATCGGCCTCAATCGCTCTCTCCCTCTTCTTGAAAAAAAACGTCCCACATTTTCGTGTCATTATTATTGAGTTTCATCCGTAAGAATGTTACCCTCATGCGCATAAAGCAATTTCACTTCAATAACTGCAATTAATGCATATAATATAGCGATTTCTATTTATAAGGTTGTTATATTTATATTCAATTATTTAATTTTTTTTCGTTTCTTTCTATATGATAGGCTCATGTCTTTATGTCATCATTTTCAACTGATGCTCTGAGGAGTAGGCAGGGCGAGATTTCAGATTCAACTTATAGAAGCAATTCGTCTAGTAGACTTTAACAAGTGGAAAAAGATGGAAATCTATATGATAAGTTTTCCCTTTTTTTTTAGATTTGTTACCCTAGATATTGAAATAGATAGGGGATGATTAGCAAAAAATAGTATATTGTTTTATAAGGAGTAAAAGTGATCCTTTTTATGGCGAGACTAAATGTTTGTCAGATGAACGCAGGCCGACAATTTTAGTCGAGCCACAAAAAGTGCTTTTCTCCGAATAAAACATTCGATTTTTTCCGCAAACGGTGTTTAAAGGATAGAATTAAGATGATATTTTTAAAAGGATTAGAAGTACCAGAGTATTATGAAATGACTTGTATTAAAATATATAAAAAAATTTTCTTAAAGATTATATTATGTCGGATTTGCAACCCAACTGTACGCCGCCTGACGTTCTTGATATTACCGTGAGAGTACAAAAAAGTGTACTTTTTTGTGTGCTCACAGCCGGACAAAAAAGTAAAAACAAAAAAGGACGTCTGTGAAATCAAACTTCAACATTGAGAACTGAGGTTAAAAAGTCGTAATTTTTTGACGTTTGTGGAAAAAGGTAATTTTTCGTTGAAAATTGAGTTATATAATACCTATTTCAGGAGATTTTTGGTATACCTATAGATTATTTTACAATCGATATGACATTTCACACAAAATTGGGTGGGGGTAAAAAAAACGGGGAAGAAATTGAAAATTATTTTAAAAATCCACTAATATGTCTGTTCAGGTACACAGATTCCGATTTTATAAACTATATGATGATATAATACAAAATTATGAAGAGAATGGTAGGGGATAAAAAGAAAAGGGGGTAAAAATTAAAAATTGTTGAAAAAATCGAGTACTTTTTATGTAGGTTACCATACGTGGTCTCTATTTATAATTTGAAAATTCAATTACACTGCGCATGCGCAAATCAGATTATATGTGTTACACATCTTTTTCGACTAAACTAAGGGTGATTTTCGCTTATATGATATGAAAGGAAGTATTGATTCAATTTGCAGCGATTTCCTTGCAGACTTGGCCTAATACTTTCTTCTTAAAATAATAAAAATGTTGCAACATAATTAACTAATTTCGAGAAACTATTGTATCCTCAGTAAAAAATTAATTCCCTATAATCATTTGTCTAAACCGAATTTTTTTTTCAGATTTTCATAAGAGAAATCAGTCTAAACAATAAATTCCTATCTGTCAAATAATATATCAACAAATGAGACTGTGTGATGAAAAACAGTCAACATATCTCAATAATTCGGGTTATTTTTATGCCCACACATGTTACATATGTTTCTTCTTTCGAGGTTTGGATGGCTTTTCAATTTTTACCATCTGCGAACAAGAGCGAATAACAAACACAATGTCAACACCAGTGAATTAATCTCCCTCCAGAATTATTATTTTCCTCGACATGGAAATTAATACGTATCTTCTAATTCCTGCGATCTCATATTCAAATGGGAGGACGATGACAATTCTGCCCACCACATGTGAGCCTTTACGGGAAAATTATGCAGATGGCACTCAGCGCGAGGTCAGGTCGGCCTTGTATAGAGTCGTTGCTCCAAGATAAACTGAACAACTGGATTAAGTTTCTCATCTTAAATTTTTGCGTTTAAAGGAACCCCACAGCGAAAGATAAAATCGGTAGCATTGAAATCTTATTTTCTAGAATTAATCCTAACGTGTGGTCAAACTTTGCATTGGTAATGTCTCGCTATTTTTTAGTCGTATTTTTCCCAAAAATAATAGACTATCTCGGAGGCTCCTATCGAACCAAACGAGCTGAAATCAAAATTTGAGGGAAATGCTCCCACCGCCGCCATTTTTGAAAAAATTATTTTTGATATGATTTTTGAAAATTTTTCCATCTCTATAGATTCTGAAGATTGACATGGATGCAGTTCATTTTGAAATACGATCTTTTGTGGATTTCAACTAATTTCCTTAATCACGCTGTACTACACGGAGACTATTCCGTTCGAATCGCATCTCGACCTGCTTCGGTCAGAACGCGATGCACTTCGCGGTTTTTTAATTTATTTTTACATAAAATAAATTATTTTCTGTTTTTTATTATTTATGTTTGCTAATAAATCGTGATTTTTCATTACGCGATGCACTCCGCGAATTTTTTTCAAGAGTATAAATTATTTTTCATTTGCGGAAAATTACTACTTATCTGGTTTACAACACTGCTTAGATATCTCAAGATCGCAAAAGCTTTCTGTTGCTCTTGATTGTTTTGTCAATTAGCAGATTTATCAAAAGAATATATTAAATTATCAAGTTATATTTCTTCTTTTTATGGGCTTTCAGACAACAAATAGATCTGGCATAATTTTGTTCAAGGAAGTTGTAGTTCAGTCAAGATGATATAATTCCGTATATATATATATATATATATATATATATATATATATATATATATATATATATATATATATATATATATATATATATATATATTTTGATAATTTTGTAACTGACCTAATTTATTAATTAAATAATATTTTACTGGTATGAGGTCATATTAAACTGAGGTTTATTTAAAAATATAACACTTTTTACATGTTTATAACGCGTTTCGGCCGTCCAGCCATTCTCAAATACAAACATATACTAAATTATAATATTCAAAGTCAATTATGCCAGGTTGTACAAAAAATCGGTTGTGTTATCGGTTCGTCGATTGACTCTTCTCGGAGTGTGTATATCTTTTTTCCTTTTCCCTGCTTCTTTCTTCCTAATATTATGTCTCACGTAAAATATTATGATATATTTTACCAAATTCTTCGATGTCAGTTCTTGAATTTATTGTTCTCGTTTCTTCCTTTTGAATACGTGTAAAAAGTGTTATATTTTTAATAAACCTCAGTTTAATATGACCTCATACCAGTAAAATATTATTTAATATATATATATATATATATATATATATATATATATATATATATATATATATATATATATATATATATATATATATATATATATATATATATATAGGGTGATTCATTAATATGTGTGAATATTTTAACGGGATAATTTTGAGCTCAAAATATGAAGACCTAACCCAATTTGCTTATACAAAATATTTCTCCTTACTGATTTACTTAGATTATTAAAAATTAATTTTGTTCATTACTTTTATGCTGCTTGATATTTCTTTATGATATTTGGCAGTAAGTTATTTAGGAGTATTTTTGATGCTGTTGCTTATTTCCGTGAATGTTCAAAATGTTCCTAAATTTTTCTTGGAATTTCTTTACATTTCAGCAACAAAAGTTGATTGTTACTACTAAATAATATGCAAATATTGACAATTTTTTGTTGCCTCAGTGGAAACAAGAAATTTAAGTATGTTGCTATAAGTTTTCAACTTTGGCAACAAGGAGTTTTCACATTCAGCAACGAAATGTTCCTTCGGTGGAACTGTAGCTTTAGATTCACCGTAAAACATAACTATCTTGGCAAATAATAATAATTCTAATGATTAGCAATAGTTCTAATTATTAAATATGTATAGGATGAGTAGAAAATATAATGTGACTTGTATGAGAGCATCAATTCGTTGAAGTAATATTACATAAACATGATTTGGAAGTAATATCAGCATTCAAAAATATTACTATTGTAATTAAAAAATTAACTTTTTCAATTTATTTATTCATTTCATGTGAATGAAATTCAAATCAAAATCCTGATCGAACATCATCATCAGCATTTATTCGACTGAATCATGGTAGAAAAAAAGCATGGTAATTTTCAATTATGGGGAATAGTTTCGTCAATAAAATCTAATTCATATTATTCATATACTCTCGAAAATGTAGGTTGAAATTATTTCCTAATGACATGGACCATATATCTTGATTATAGTTGATTTGTGACTGAACAACATCTCCATTTGTCAACAAAAAAAATGGGTTGTATAATGAAACCATGAAAACATTTCTTGGAATTGAATTTTTTCATTTCATCAAGAACGTATTAGTGGCATATTTTCTTGAGGGATATCCATTTTATAGTTATAGTCATTATTTGAACATAATTTCTAAGAATTCCAGAAACAAATTATTCATTTGGTTTGGATGGTCGCTGGCTTGACCCATGTAAGGGTTTATTTCATTAATTTAGATTTGTCCAATGAAGCACATTCATATATATATATATATATATATATATATATATATATATATATATATATATATATATATATATATATATATATATATATATATATATGTCGATATAAGCCAAAAAATATTGATTATAGCTGGGTATTCCGCGAAGAGTTGATTTGAACAACCAAGTTTCTTTGAGTCGACGTTTCGGCTCTTTATTGAGTCTTTCTCAGGACATCTACAATTTTCAAAGCAGTCATTAACAGTCATCTGTGTTTTTTATTGTTTTGCGTGGGGTTATGGTTGGCTGCTCGCTTAAAAATTATTATTGAATAAATATAATTTGACATCTGAAATAATGAGCCGTTGTTTTGTGGAGTTGTTTCACGTCGAGGGTCTTATAACCTAAATGTTTTTAAGTACTTGATATTTAATCATTGTTTTCAAAATAAGTGAGATTTCTATACCATTTAGTTGTTATTTCAAACCCTTTTTATATCTATATTTTAACTTAATTTGCATTATTTTCACTTGTTTTGGATCTGAATGAGTTAATTTTGTTTATTCTTTATAATTTGTTGATCATGACTCTGGATGTCTAAAACTGTTGTGTACATGTAATTTTGTTTTTCATCTCTAAGACGAACTGTTTTGAAGAGCATTTTTTATCATTTTTTAAAATTGTAGATGTCCTGAGGAAGACTCAATAAAGAGTCGAAACGTCGACTGAAAGAAATTTGGTTGTTAAGATCATAACTCCTTGCCGAATATCCAGCTTCAATCATTATTATATATATATATATATATACATATATATATATATATATATATATATATATATATATATATATATATATATATATATATATATATATATATATATATATAATATATATAATTATATATATATTCGGCAAGGAGTTATGATCTAAACAACCAAATTTGTTTCAGTCGACGTTTCGACTCTTTATTGAGTCTTCCTCAGGACATCTAAAATTTTAAAAAATGATAACAAATAAATGTATATATATATATATATATATATATATATATACATGAAGAATATAAAATGTTAGTCACCATTTTAGCACAATTCGTGAATTTACTCAAGAATGATATGCTAGGACATTTATTCGAAAAATCGAAATCAAACAAACAAATCTCCTAATGGAGCTAATTTCATGAGTCTTGACGTCAACGACATTGCTATCCATCCTAAAGAGATGAATTTAAGGAATATCAAGGTGGTCTCCACAAGTTAGAAATATCAAGGTGGCCTCCTCAAATGACAAAAATAATAGACAGATTATTTAGAACCTATTGGGTCCTCCTCAGTATAGTCTATCCACTGAATGTAGTGAACATACAGATCATTTCACTCGCACCTTATTATTCCGAAGATATATTTCACCATATCTCTATGGGTTGTTGTATAGTTCATTATTGACTACAAAAGCAAATTGTTTTCACCCCATTTCATATGCACATATATGGTGAATGGTTGTGTCTCTTTTTAAATAGGATACCTTATATTTTAATGCATTTTTGGAATCCTTGAAGAATTCCAGTACCACTTTGTACAAAATATGGTACGTAGTGTGAATCGTTAGAGAGATATTATAGTTCGTATTTTCTCCAAAATTATAACCTAAGCATTTTCCTTTGAGGTTATTCATTTTTATTTGTGATTCATTGACTTAGACTGGATATATAAAATCAAAACCTACTGAGAATTATCAACCCTTTTCATCAACTATATTTTCATAAGTTCAAGTATCAGAACAAAATTAAAGTATTTTATTTGAAAGTTAGAATACAATATCAAAAATTTTCCGACCACGTTGATCTGTTTCAGTTTACTGCATCCAGATAACACATAATCGATAGAAGAATGGAACACAATGCAGGTAACTAGTTCAGAATTGGTAGGTAACATTCTATGCTCCACAAAAAATTGAACCATTCTGTCTCATATACTCGTTATAAAAAGGTTGGTAATTTTGTATCCTTCGTTCTCACCAGATTCGTCTCGACTCATTCCACGATTAAAAAGCGTAGATACAGGTGAAACCCAAGGAACGGTCACGCCTGTACAGGTGTTGTCGAATTCGATACGCCATATGTTTTATAGACAGGTGATTTCTATTCAAAAGTTTGAAGATGAGACAATATGAGTTGCGCCTACGTGCTATTTTATCGCGGATTATATTGGATAACTGATGAATAATAAGTGAGTTTGAATTTTGTATGAGTTTAGTTTTAATATTTCAATTGACATATTAGAGACAGTGTTGCCGTTTCAGTACAATTTTACTGAATCTTCCACAAATTGAGAATATTCAGAACTTATTGAATATATATGAAATACAGTGAGAACTTGTAGAAAAAATACTGAGATTTTCACTACAATTACAACAACGCTTTGTGGCCGTATCTTCACCTTTCAGTAATTACCCAAAATATTTTTTAAAACTCATAAATTGTGAAGAAATGTTAAAATTTTCCAAATAATTCTTATTTTTTATTATGAAATGCTTGTGATCCCTAAAAAATCTAAGAAAAAGTATACACATATAATATAGAGTGTGTCTCCTTTTTTATTATTAGTTTTATCCGAGGTTTTATCAAAAAAATGAATACTTTATAAAATGTTCTGCATGTTCTAACACCCAGTATTCAATTATCGGATTTTGAATTGGAGCAGCCATATACGAAGTGTGTCCACAAAATTACTCTTGATAACGAGATATCTTTGACCATATCGAAAATTTTTATAGAGAAAACATGTTAAGGATTAAAAATAATTCTAAAATATTCAATAAAGTTCATCAACAATTTTCTCTGCTATAATAGGGAAAGTTTAAGTTTGAAAATCAATACATTATTCATATATTATTACAATTACAATATTAAAACTTTATTTTTCAATGTTTTCGCAGAGAAAAAAATTGCAAATAAACATATATAATATTAGAAAATTATTCTTAATCCTTAGTATGTTCTTCTTGTAAAAATGGATCAAAATAATTTTTTTGGCAAACCTCGTAAACGACTGAAGCAGTTTAATATATGAAAGTTTTATTTAGGATTTCAGAACATGCAAAACATTTTATAAAGAATAAAGTTTTTTGTTGAAACTAATAATAAAACAGTTTTCCATATGTAGCCTACTTACGTAGACACATACATTCATATATATATATATATATATATATATATATATATATATATATATATATATATATATATATATATATATATATATATATATATATATATATATATATATATTGTAATGTGTAAATTCTCTGCTTAACCGCCGCCACTGAATTCTACATCGAAATACCGTGATTCACGCTATAAAATACTACATTACTTTTGTTTCACCGATGAATAATAGACTCGCCCAGTTAGGAATGACTTGCGTACGCCGAGAATATCGAGATAGCATCGAATTTGCACTTGAAACATCGTTCTCTTTTGGCAGGTATCCGTTGAAGATACAACATCTTTAAGAGTCAAATAATATTCAATATCTATTAAACGAATATTCAGCTTATTAAAATTATTAAGTATCTGTGGCGTCAGATAGACGGTAAGTTATGAGAAGAAATCTAATTATTTCGTATAAATGCATTATCTTGAAAATCTGGATTGATTCCTTGTTTCATTTTCCGCCATTTCATTTTTTTATTTATCTATATTAAATTATTTATCTTTCAATATTGAAATAATCATCTCACATTTCTTAATTTAAAATATTTTTAATTTATTTGCTTATTTCACTCTCTCAATTTGACGATTTTTGTAGGCTAGCGATGGCAAATTTCACGTGGTCATATCTTATGTTCAGTTTAATGTTGGAACATATACTGTCTTTCTTAGCATCTTTGCTTGAGATAGATCTAAATGTTAATTTGAATTGGCCATCGATACCCTACACAGATTCTTGGGAGATTTTAAGTTTGAGATTGTATGTTGATTTGCCCCGAATTATTTTAGTCACCTTGGCTGGAGCTAGGAAGCATTTTGATTGGAACTAAAAACCACTTTGGCTGGAACCATAAAGGAAATCTAACTGAAGCTACTATATAACCGCAGCTAGAACTACCAAGCAACTAGGGACGAAGATTTCCAAGCGTGGGGACAAGAATCAAAAGAGTACAATCCACCTATAATACAATCAATAAAATGTCGATAGAAAATTAATGAAATAAACAGATAAGTCTCTTGTATATAATAAGAAAGTAGTAAATACCTTCATTTTATATCTTGTTGTTATTTCTGAAAACTAACTAGAACCTATATATGTTTAACCAATCTCTCAGCTAGCTCGGGCACATATAAAAAAGGGAGAGTGGTTACAATATATATATATATATATACATATATATATATATATATATATATATATATATATATATATATATATATATATATATATATATATATATATATATATATATATATATATATATATATATATATATATATATATATATATATATATATATATATATATATATAATTGAATAATTATTTCAGGAATGTCAAAACAAAACATAAGCCAAAATAATTGAGTGTACAGTTATGTTATCGAATCTGACGTGGAAGTCCCATATTTTAAGAAAATTTCTTACTTAATACTTTTCAATATTTTACGAAATTCTTCACGATCCAGATACCGAAAAATATCAAATTTCGATGAATGAAACTCCATCGTGTTGCCAATTTTTCACAATTGGAAGTTTTATTTGACTTGTCGGAGAAAGTTTGTCGTATTCTTCCCACCTATTACGTCATACGTTTCGCTGATCGAACAGCTGTTCTTAATGAGAGGAGTTTATGATTTGATTTTCACTTTTTCGGCCGCATGTAGGTGATTTTATTATTTTCCATTTCTCGATAAAGTTCGAGAAGAAGAAACGGTTCAGCGAAAACTACTCAACACTCACGCTTGATGGATTAATCAGACATATTATAATTTTTCTGTGGGTTGTCAGTTAACGAAAACATTTTCATAAAACTCTGTGGATTGATAAGTGTCAAACAAGAGAATCGATAATTATTGCATGTATATATGCCTAACTGAAAATATGATTTGAAAAAAAAAACGCATGAGCAGCAGGCACAAAGGTCTTATATTGTCTTAAAACAACTCAAAACCAACGCTAAACATTATTATTGAAATGGCGACAGTTGGGGAGAGGAGTTGAAACTCCTAAAGGATACTTCCCTAATAACAAGTACTGAATTTCAATACTCTAATCTAAGCAGAAGCTGTGCAGGTGCGCAAACTTTGAAAAACCAACAAAATGAAATCTTCACGTAAAAATGGAAGCGGTTAGAGAATAAAATATACACCACCAATATCACCAACTCAATCCATGTTGAAAGTTGAAAACTTTATAATTTTTTTCAGATGGGTAAGAGGTTTATTTGCTCAAATAGCTCAGAAAACTGAATTTGCATTGGTATGTTGCTGATAATTAATTTAGACATCTTTTGCCAAAGAATCAAAATATTTCCACTCATCTACCTACAAACCAATCTCTTGCCCAAAACTTGGAGATGCCTAGTTTTCATATTTTTGTTTTGGCAACCACAGATACAAAATTTCTGGTCATTCGGTTTGTAGGAGACCGAAATGTACCGAGAAATATACATATATATATATATATATATATATATATATATATATATATATATATATATATATATATATATATATATATATATATATATATATATATATATATATATATATATATATATAT
The DNA here is from genome assembly GCA_030704885.1 of Cynegetis impunctata. Taxonomy (NCBI): domain Eukaryota; kingdom Metazoa; phylum Arthropoda; class Insecta; order Coleoptera; family Coccinellidae; genus Cynegetis; species Cynegetis impunctata. The sequence continues at coordinate 192,896 of JARQZK010003018.1, read as the reverse complement.
ATATATATATATATATATATACATATATCAGGGGCGGCTAGTCAAAGGAGGCTAAGGAGGCTAAGCCTTCTCAATAATATTCCGTGTGTCACTAATATATTACATTGAATAGTCAGCATTCAGCATATTATTCATATTAATCAAAATCATATTATTTTATGCACCTACCTTCCTTTCAACCTACATTATATGATATAATTTATTAATTAAGATAGAAGGTATTTACATTTACTGCATTTCATTCATTTCAAGATTTGTGGCAACGCTGCGGAGGCTTAGAAAGGTATATTCTCAACGTTCATTATGCCTGCCACAGAAAAACAAACAACGGTGCAAATACTCCGAATGAATACTTCATTGCAATAGAAAAGCAAAACACATGTAAATGGCAACACCGATAGGAACCCAGTCTCGTACAATGTCGACCAATCACAACTATAGAAGTTCGCGTGACATCGAGTGAATTCGTTGGAAAGCATTAATTGAATCGTAGTGTGATCGTAGTTACTAATGACAGCGTGTTTACTTATATTGCTCGCGTATTATTTTAAAATGAGTTTGGTTACTGAAGTTAATTTCAAAAATTTCAATGGTGACTTAGTGGAATATTTGTTATCCCTTAACTTTAGTGCACTAAGTTATGAGGATAAAGTTTTGATAAAAACATTGCGACCTACCCCTGAATTGAACAATTTGGTGCAGCCTAACAGACAACAAAACCGCGGTTTTAATATAAGGAATTATGAGAGACATCCTTGCCTAACCGGATCACAGGTAAAAAATAAATTATTTTGTTGGCAGTGTTTACTTTTTACTAGTGAAAATGTCTCTGTTTGGGGCCGCTTAGGATTTGAGGATTCAATTCTATATCTAGTTGAAAGTGAGGAATTTTTCACCGATAAAGTAACTTCAAATACAGCACGCGGATTAATATTTTACTTACAAGATAAGGAATTTATATATTTTTTAAACATCTTTAAATTAATTTTTGAACAAACAGAAATAGTTTTTCAAATCTTACAGCACAAGTTTTCAGATGTAATTTACTCACGAAATCGGCTCAAGTTTCTTTTGGAAAAAATTTCAGAATTTCGTGCAGAAGTTTATTTTAAAAAACTATTTTCTGTATTTCAAACTACTGATGATACGACTCAATTTAGCCCAAAACGAAAGAAATTCATTTACGCAGATATGGAGCGTCACTATAAGCAAATATTTTATGAAATTTTGGATACTATTAGGGGTCAAATAGAAATAAGGTTCTCTAATTTGAAAGAACTGCATTTCTTCGACTTACTCAATAAAAATTTGTTAACCGGATTTTCGGCTAATTTTCCCGATAACCTTTTGGAAAATTTATGTCAAAAATACACTTCTTTTGATAAGGTGGCCATAAAAAGTGAACTGTGTGTTGTTTATAATGACAATGAAATTTTGGGGCTAAATGAAAATCATGTGAGGACTATTAAATACCATTTTGATAATGATTTGAATCAAGATTTACCCCAAGTTAATATATAATTTGTTGTCTATTGAAAAGGAATTGGTAAAACTTTTGGCGAAAGATAAAAAATTTTATGAGGATATTATAGATCATTTTGCTAACGTTAAAGATCGCAGAGTCCCGCTAATCTTGCAAAATATATAATAACTTTTTATTTGCTCTCACCAGCTGTTAACAAATTCGTTAAGTAGGTAGGTAGGTACCTATTTTGTGAAAGAAAAAAAAATTTGAGGAATAGACGAATTGATTAATTGGCTGAGAAGAGTTTTTGTGAATATTGTAAATAGGAGTTGTAGGTCGCAAGGTAGACACTCGAAAGTGAAAACAAAATAATAGCTTAGGGTGCTTGTTTTACTTTGATTTTCTTTAAATTATAAGGCGGTCGACCTTGAAATCCTAAAAATTTTCGCCTATGGTGTATTTTTTAACACCTCTTGTAGCCTCCTCAAACCAAAACCTCACGAGCCGCCACTGATATATATATATATATATATATATATATATATATATATATATATATATATATATATATATATATATATATATATATATATATATATATATATATATATCATATATTATATATTTATATATAGATATCAGATATCAAAACGAAACTAATCAATTTTGGTCTGAGAGGAATTGAATGGAATTGGAAATCACCCCCTCACCTCATGAATTTCAATACAATGAAATAAAAATTTCAATTTCCGGAAAAAAACTATTAAAAATCCATTATCTTTGTCTCTTTGTTCAGTTTCAGAATCTCCCTACTGTCTTCGCCCATTCACTTATTCATATGAAGATTTTTTTAACCAAGATTTTCAATTCTTCCGTACAATTTTTCTTTCATACAAACCTTATCAATTAAATACAAAAAAAAATAATGTACCAAATAGGTGCAGCCATTCAGAAGATGCTCTTACATGCATTAGGCAATTGACTTTTATTTATATAGAGAAAACAACGACCTAATTCATCCAGGCCCTTGCCCTTGAAATACATACTTCCTGTTCTATGCCGAAAAAGTTCATATATCACATAAAGTGAACAAGGCAAATTTTTCAATAACTTGAAATTATCAAACAATCTTTCAATGGAGCTGGTTATATGTATTTCGCAACGCGAAATCTGCATTCACTACGCAAAAGAGAATCATAGAAAATGTCAAGTTACTCCATCTCTTGCATACAGCTGTTTCGATCTTATTAGATCTCTCCAGTGCAGCAGAACTGAACATGAGTGAAAAGACATAAAAAGGAAAGGAAACATACGTGTTTCATTCCTCCCTGAAGTATGTGTCAGGGAGGCGGGCAGCTTGAGTTTGGAATTAACTCCTTCAGTCAGATCAGAGGATACACTTGTATGTACAAGCGCATTAAGGATAGGTGAGACGGGATATTTATGAAACGTAGGAAGTGTGGGTAGGGTTCAGAGGATTAATACTGGCCTTGTAGGTTTGCAAGCAGTGACTTACATTACCATGAGGAAACCTCTGAAAAAAACTCATGGCAGACCAGTCGGCCCCGGGGTTTGAACCCGAGACCTCCCAAATACTAGCCAGCGTACGCTAAGTACTCGGCTAACTAGTTTGGTGAAAAGACATATTTCTTATTGTTTCCTTATACAAATAGCGTCCGAATTACTATATGGATACTACAGTGACTAAAGAGTCACTGATGTAATAGATACCAACCTATAGCGCCCTCCACTGAAGATATTAGAAATCAAGAATTCATAATTTAGATCAAGAATGCAGAATTTTATCGCGAGAACAGATATTCCTGATATAAAGATATCCAACACATACCCAGCTCCATTGGAACATTGTTTCATAATTTTAAATTATTGAAGAATTTTCCTTTTTCACTTCATGTGACATATGAAATCGACAATGGTCAAAGTATATTTTTTTTACGAGCGGGCGGAAAATTGAATTTTAGTGTGGAAAATTAATTTTCCCGCACCATGTGGAAAAAATTTTCCGCACCGTGCGGAAATGGAATAGCATGGGTTTTTTTCCACGCTGTCAATGTGACAATTTACGAATTGAAATGCTTGATTAGTTCTGTTGACTTTCCTCACGCTCGTAGAAAAACTATTGTACCTAACACTTGCGGAAAATGTTTTTCCGCATTCGGCTGCTTCACCGAACTCCGCTACGCGTCGTTCGGTGAACGGCAGACTCGTGCGGAAAAATTCATTTTCCGCACTTGTTAGGTAAATAGCTATTACATGAATTCATTGTCAAAAAACAGTTTTTCCTGATGATATAACTTCAAAAACTTATAGCTCTGATACAAATGTGTGCATATTGTCGAAAGAAGCATTCTATGTCGAACACTTCACCATTGAGTAGGTCTTATAAACGATATGAATGCATCAATGTTGATAATTTCATATAGTACTTTTGAAAGCAAATCGATCAGCAACTTCCTTGAATTTCAAAGACTGCTTTAGGTTTAGAAGGCATTCAAGAAGTGAAATCTATTGAGGAAACTTCAGATTTGATCTTTTCACATGCAACAATGTGTACTGAATGTATGCATTTTTCGAATAGCTCTTTGCAAATCTGTGTAGAAGGAATTCATCAGGATATATGAGTAAATTCGTCGAATTCACGATATTTATTTGATTTTTTAATTCATTCCCACGGAGAATATATGACATACGGATTGCAAAAAATATTAAAACAATTTTTGCTAACCATTGTTTTAAAATACTATGAATTTTCTCAAGTCAACATGGAATGTCATCATTTTAATTCGAATCAGTTTATTTGTATTTATAATATTATTTCTTGATCACAAACAAATTCTCAACCCTCTAACTCAATTCGGACAGGTTAGAAACGGGAAAACTTTTCAAAAATCGGTTTTTCCTCTCGCTCTACACTCAAAATTACTATACAAAGCTGAATTTTGAACGTTTTGTTAAAAACTGAACCAGTCAACATTTGCAAACAATTTTTAAATTTCACATTGTGAAATGTGAAAATATTGAAGTTATCCTCAATATGTAGAGGTTGTCTTAAACTTATATATTATACGTATATTGTACGTTGACCCTTGTCCAATTACTACATAAGTTGTAGATTGAGAAGGCCGACACTTGATGTAAATTAATGAACATTTTAAAACAATAGTTAATATAAACAATTCACACGTTTATAAGATAAAATACGCATTTCCGTACATCTATTCCAACACAAAATAGTAGCTTTCATCAGTATGGTACATCGTTCAATTAATTTTCTGCTTTCAAATATTAATTTTGACACCGAGAAAAAAAAATTGAACAAATTGCTGTAAATAATAATTATAACCGCGTAATAATATATATAATATGATAGATAAAATGATTTTCAAAAATGCTATTAGTCAGGTGTACCCCCCTACCAGAGATAATATCAAATAAATTAGCCTAAGTTACATCGGCAATTCAAGTAAAAAACTCAAAACACTTTTATCTAAGCACATCAACGTTGCTCACCCTACGGAAAATAATTTCGGAAATCATATAAAAAATAATAAATTAACAGTTCACAAAAACAATTAATCAGGAGTTTATAGAATTAATTTTGGTGATTGTGATACGTTTTATACTGATAGAACTTTCAGTTTCTTTCAGACCAGAAATTCAGAATACAAACGTAGCTTTGTAAATCAAAAGTCGGATCTATATTATGCAAACCATTCGATCCAACAAAATCACTCATTAAATTTTGACTTGGAAATGCTGAAAATAAGGGAATTTAACTAAATTTTTCAGAATCATCACAGATTAATAAATACAAAATTCCAGGTCTCCTATTGAATAGCCAAATTGATAATTCTACAAGCTCCCTCTTTAATATTTTCAAAATTACGGAACTAGCTGAAAGCAGGTTAAACTGGGTTTTTCCTCTCTTAAGGCGCGTTTTCCCCCACTTTCGCCAGTCGCCAACGACTGCGGCTGAGTAGCCGCGACTGGTAGTAGCTGCGACCTATTCATTCAAGCGCGTTTTCCTCCACCTTCGCCAGTCGCCGACGACTGCGACTCGCTAGTCTGCGTCAATCAGTATTTGTCTCTCGTTCTGGTCTGTTCAGCACAAGAAAAATGAATATTTCAAAAAAATCATTTATTGCAATGTTATTGAGTTATCAAGTGCAGGAGGAAAATCTGCTTCTCATGTTAACGTTAGAATCTGAGAAACAAAGAAGCGAAGAACTAGCAATGTTCCGAAATAGACGATTGGAAGGATTTCAGGCAATATTAATCCAGAACCACCTGACAGATAACGAAACAAAATTTGAAGAGTTTTTCCGAATTTCCTGGCATCAATATAACTACGCAAACTAACTTTCGTCGACGAATTATCGCGGCACCTCTTCCGAATATGAGCAGCTACTCGCGACTGGACGAACGGCGACCGGACGCTGGTAGTCGCGACTGAGTAGCGGCTACCGGCTAGGAAAACAGGATGATTTAAAATGCATTGGAGATGTCTTGACGAATTGGTCGACGCTACTCAGTCGCAGTCGTCGGCGACTGCCGAAAGTGGAGGAAAACTCGCCTTTATTAATTATTAGTAACTATTTCTGTATTAACTCTTTCTACACAATTTGTTATTTATTTATTTCTCATTTGATACATCGGAGAAATACATATATTCAAAACTTGAATTTACTACGTTTATTATCACAAAATTACTTTGAAATATATAACACTGCGATTGCAATTTTGGTCATTAGTCCATCATCGAGCAGAATGAGTTAAGAACTGAATACATAATTATATATTTACGCTTACGGGTGGGAAAGAATTATTGGTACAATAAAATGTTCTTAGAAAAATCAAAAATCATTATTATTTGAATACACTAAATATAGGAGAATATATCAAGTCAATCTGGTCGTTCAGCAAGATATTAAGTAAGTAATTTTGGTTCCTTTCGGTAATTTGTGCATAATTTGAAAGTTATCTATTTGTGGAAACGGGTGGTGGTTTTCACGGTAATGATTTGAAAACGTTGAATCCGTTTTATTTTTCAAAAATGATTGTTGGTGTACTTTAAATCTTGTCTTGAACGATCGACCAGTCTGACCTATATACACTCCGTTACATACAGGACAAATCAACCTATAAACTCCTGAACTTTCAAATTTTGAAGTGATATCTTTGGCATTGAATAAAAATCCTGAAAGTTTCGTCTTAGCTTTGAAAGCAATTTTAATATTACATTAAGGTATGACATTAGCAACTTTTTCTGTTGTCAAACGTAAATGTAATATTAGGATTTTTATCAATGCCAAAGATATCACTTCAAAATTTGAAAGATCAGGTGTTTATAGGTTGATTTGTCCTGTATGTAAAGGAGTGTATTTAGGTCAGACTGGTCGATCGTTCAAGACAAGATTTAAAGAACATTAAAAATCTCTTTTTTGAAAACTAAAACGGATTCAACGTTTTCAATTCATTGCCGTGAAAACCACCACACATTTTCAAAAAGAGATAACTTCCAAATTATGCACAAATTACCGAAAACAACCAAACTTACTTACTTAGAATCATTAGAAATTTTTAAACTCAATCATAATGCAAAAGATATCTTGCTGAACGACCGGATTGACCTGATATATTCTCCTATATTTAGTGTATTTAAACAATTACGACTTTCCTAAGAACATTTGATTGTATCAATTTGGGAAATCCACTTCTATTAGCACTTCTTGAAATGTGTTCCTCTTGTCTATTTAGGTACTTACCACCCGTAAGCGCAAATCTATAATTATGTATTCAGTTCTTAACTCAATCTGCCTGATGATGGTCTAGTGATCAAAATTGCAATCGCAGTGTTATATTTTTTAAAGTATTTTTATGATAAAAAACGTAGTAAATTCAAGTTTTGTTTTTGTTTATCATGTTAAATTATCGACGAATTCCATCAATATAAATTCATTTTGAACTCAGAATCTGAAGAAGTTTTACCGGAACGCGCTTTACGCGTATTCCACATGTGACAGTTCAAAATCGAAGTGAACTTGTGAAAATATATCTTCAGTAGCAATCTTTTACTTGCCATGTACTCAGGGCCGTAACCAGCACTGGTTTCTAGAGGGGTCTGAACAAATTCTTGAGGGGGCTTGTTTTTTACATAGTACTAAAATGAATATACGTGAAAAAAGAAAGGAATATACAGCTTTTTCTGTCTTTTTACCTAGAATTGTATACTGGAAAACGAATATTAATTGAAAAACATTTTGGAAAATTTAAAAAATTCATTCTAATAAAAATAATAAATTAAAAATCTCTCATACAAAACTCTAAATAAATAAAACAAATAGAAATAAAAAATATTAAAAAAAATGAAAATGTACTTTCATCATTAAATATAAACAAATAAATATATCTATAGACGTTTATATCATAGATCCACTTTTTGGAGGAAGGTTATAGATTTAAAAAATGCAGCCTACAAATTCATGTTTGAAGATTTAGCTCTATTTGCATTTACTCTTCTGAGGTTACCGTCATCCAATTCATTCGTGGAAAGGATATTTTCTTTGATTGATATTGTTAAATGAAAAAATCGATACAAAATGATACTAAAAATGTTAAATTCAATTATGTATATTAGATATCACTTTGCAATAAATGATATTTGCTGCAAATAATTTTAAGGCCTAGCAAAGCTATGTATGCAAAATTCAATTCTGATATGTATTAGTAGCAGAACCAATCCACAACTTTAAGCACAGACAAAGATGATGATGATAATAATGTTTATTACCAGCAAAAACATACAATTTAAAAAATTACATTGAGTGATTTTATTCAATAATTGCGTCCAAATAAACAAGAAGTTATTCGCCCATTAAAACATTTCTGTTGTGCATGGGCATTAAACCTTTATATCATGATACATACATATATTCATATAGCAGAACAACAACTCAGATCTTCAAATAACGGTGAAAGGAGAAGAAGGTCCTTTCTCAATTCTCAATGAGTTGCCTAGTGCCATTTCTACCTAGATGGATAATATACTTTTTGAACAGTGATTTTATGATGTTAATGGATTTTATATCAGTTAGGTACATTTTATACGTGTCTGTCAAGGAATTATATACTTTCAATGCAATGTTAGAGAAACAACGGTAACTGATATTTTTATACAAAACTGGAACAGCAACACTGCCCTTTTCTTTGTATCTTGTGCTGTAGTTGTGTTTCACTTTTTCCAAGATATTTTTGTTTTTATAAGTATATATTATAATTCGATGCATATATAATTGTCTTAAGTCCAATAAGCCAGTTTCCGAGAATAATGTATTTGAAGGGTACGTACTTATTTTACCATAAATTACTTTCAAAATTTTCTTCTGCATCACATCAAGCGGTCTCAGATGCGAGTATACGGCACCACCCCAACCCAATATACCATACCCCAATCTTGATTCAACTAAAGAGTAGTATAGTATTTTCAAATACTGCAAGTCTAAAATATTTTTTAGGTATCTGAAACGGTACAATAGTGGTCTCAATGTCCTCACAGTATTATTAATATGAGCATCCCATCGAAGATGTGAATCAATAGTGATACCTAGATACTTATAAGTTTGGGTCACGTTTATTTTAACATGTCTGCTATTATTTTTAATTTTCAGAACATCGTACTCTGGCAAGCCAGTGGTATTATGTGAAAATGGCATAAAAAAGGATTTCTCGTAATTAATTGTTAATAATTTGTGACTAAAACAATCGAATATTCTTTCCAAGTCTTTTTCCGCTGTGATTTTTAAATTTTCCCATGTGTCATCAGTATATAAGATTGCGGTATCATCCGCAAAGCTTAGTTAATTACCAGCAAACTGTGTGGTTAATATGTTATTAAGATATATTGTAAACAATACTGGGCCCAATACAGTTCCCTGGGGTAAACCATATGTAACTATTTTTTCATCACTAAGGATATTATTTATTCTGACTATTTGTTTGCGGTTAGATAAGTAATCTGCAAGAAGTTCATTTGGCTGTATGATGTCTGTAACAGAATCGTGGTTTTGATTGTAATAGTAATTGAAGTAAAAAGTCCCGAAAAGACCTATTATTGTTTTTCGGACGAGTAGGTAACATGTTGGATGCACTATTTTTTCGTGCAGTTGCGAAAAAATCATGATTGCGATTTTGGGCGACAAATTAGCAGCAAAACACGTATGAAATCACTCATAGAATAAATGAATTTCATATGAAAATAACTTGTTACCAATATTTCCCCGTTAACATGTCGCAACCACGGTTGCGCTTTTGGGCGACAAATCAGCGTCTAAAGTGCAAAAAGGCTCTGAAAAATCTGGCAACCCTGATGGTAGCCGCTCGTTTGTCGCTATTTCATTTTAGAATAAAAAACGTCAACATGTTTTGCAGGTTAAAAGCTGCCGTAAATAAATAATTTTAAGTCAGTTTTACAATTAGGTAGATTTGTTCGTAACTAGACTAGTTTTATGTTTCAACGCAAATATAAATATTTTTGGTTTGTAATAATTCTGGTATCTTTTCTAGAGGGGGCTTAAATAATTTCAGAGGGAGCTCAGCCCCCTCTGGCGCCCCCTTGGTTACGGGCCTGCATACACTATTCAGTGTTAGATTTTTGGGTCTGTAGAGCTAGACCGTCTTTGGCGACCGTCGGAAGAAGGATGTCTGCTTGACTGGGTCGAGTAATGAAGTCCCAGCCGATCTGGCGGTAACAAGAGAATGGTCTTGGATCGGGACGATGACGAAGCCAGAGACAATTCCGGTAATCACGGAGCCCATCGATTGTGCGAGCGAGTCCGGGACGATTGGCTTTCGAAGATTGAATTTCGATTTGATAATATTAATTATCATAGATGACAGGTCGAGCGATTCATACTACGTAGGAATGATGATAGATCAGGTTGGGATATTAAGCAATCATTTCGGTGAATCGGATATGATAGGATAGGAACGAGATCAGAATTTGTTATGATTTTTTTTTGATGAAAAAGATAGACTTTATCTAATAAGCTACCTATATAGAATGAGTAATTTTTTTGATTCTCAATGAGAGTGCCTCAAGCAAAATTCAATAATATTATTATACCCAGCAAATTTTTGTTCAATATGAAGAATGAGAATACTGCTTTCTGGTGGTTCACTATGAATGCTTGAAAATAGAAAATTAATTAATTTAAAGCATGATGAAAATCATTTTAAATTTCGAGTATTTTTAAAAACTGTGTAATGCCAAATCAAAAAGCTTTATGAAAATAGTACCTGTGAAAAATATTTGGTGGACAGACAGAAGGAAAAAGAAATGGGATATGAATTTTGAGTGACTTGCTTTTGTATATATTTAACTTTTTGATAAAAAAGGAACGCGCGGGTAGCAGTTACAAAGATCGTATTCTAGTTTTTTTTTACGTGAAAATTTTTACCACTTCAATTTGGAGGGTTGAAGAGATGGATATAGCAAAATTTGACTGAATTTTGATAGCTTCGTTCCGCCTCAGATACCAAATTTCATATCATTCGGTCTAATGACGGATGTTGGAAATGCCAATACACTCTGGTGAGTATATATATATATATATATATATATATATATATATATATATATATATATATATATATATATATATATATATAAATATATATATATATATATATATATATATATAGAAGTTTTCAAAAGGTGTGTAGAACTAACAATTTACGGTTCCAGATTCCCCTCGTCCTGGCTTAAAACTCAATATTTTCTACTAATTTTTAAAAAATATCCAGGTGGAGGACTCCGAACTATTAAGGGGTAAGGCCATCCCATATTAATGTGTCCCGGTTTCACCCACCAAAAATATGGCCTATATATGTATATATATATATATATATATATATATATATATATATATATACACATATACCCATATACACATATATACATATATATATATATATATATATATATATATATATATATATATATATATATATATATATATATATATATATATATATATATATATTATTCATTTGAATTGTTGTTGCCTGTGAACTATTTTTAACTTTTTGATAAATATTAGCAATAACAGGCTTGGTGAATATCAAAAAAACTCGATTTTATCCAAAAGTTGACGTTTCGCCAGGAGATTCGTGGCTTTTTCAAAACTTTCGCAATATTGAAATTTCTTTGACATTTATTGATTTGAAAAAATTTGAATAGTTAAAAAAGACTACTATGTTTCATCAAAAATTTTTCGGCTGTGGCCATTCGCTGTTATTTATTACGTGCTATTCAGTCCAATATTAACAGTCAGGTCTGTTGATATTAGATGGAAAGGGAACCACAGAAACCTTTACCCACGTAATGTACAAAAAAGGTTGAGATTCACCAAGCCTGCTATTGCTAATATTTATGTATGATTAATATTAAATTTATTTGAATCCTTATGTTTTATTGCTTCTTCTGTATTTACTGCGAGTTCGGTAGTTTGCTTTGTGTATATAGATATATATATATATATATATATATATATATATATATATATATATATATATATATATATATATATATATATATATATATATATATATATATATATATATATATATATATATATATATATATATATATATATATACATATAAACAAAGCAAACTACCGAACTCGCAGTAAATACAGAGGAAGCAATAAAACATAAGGATTCAAATAAATTTAATATTAATCATACAAGTTACAAACGAGGCATCAGTAGCCCAGGTAAGGTGTATTGCTTGTAAACCTAGGATTGTGGGTTCGAGTCCCACCTTGCTCATAGGTGTTGTGTATATGTCTCATGAAATTCACAAGTTCTAAGTATGATAAAATGTTACTGTAGGTCCCTTGAGATAAAAAAAAAAAAGAATCTCACAAACCAAGCAGCCAGTTATACCTGCAAGAGCTCCCACTCTTTCTGATAAGTTTATTCTGATTCATAACATAGTGACAGCCTAATGCTGGTTCTGTGCTGCATTTATTTTCTCTGGAACGTTTTCATTTCATTCCTGTCATCTCACCAATATCTGAGACTCCCACGATATCGAAATCGCCGTTCCAATTGGAAAAAGATACCTTAGAATATGGCTCTGGCCTAATACCCGAGCAGTGTTTACGAACGTGCATCACGTTACGTCTGAATGCATTCTCGATCATCATTTCGATATTAGGGTGGAATTAGACGAAATAAGGATTATTGGAAGTACGTCAATCGGTAAAATCACGTTTGTTGCTTCGCTACTGTTCGCAGGCGAGGATTTCACGGTTGGTCTAACAACTATAATGGATTTTGTGGAATATGCGATGTGAAGGTTATTGAAATATTAAGCGAGGCCTCCATCGAGATTTGGCAAATAATGTTTTAGATTATGAGGATTTTAATCCCATTTTCATTCGAAGCGCCAGCGTAGTATGAAAATCTGAGTGCTCATACGCGAGAATTTTGTGTGGGTAACTTTTAGCGCTCCCGCAAAGTTTTATTTATTTACTCCAATAATGGAATGATTATATAAACTAAAATGAATATCTGTGGATGGAGAAATAATTTACAGTTACAACAGAACTACGATTCACATCTGGTTACAAAATAAGGATCACATTCCAAGTTTATCTCCAAAATTTCTTTCAATATTTCATTTTACTAGTATTAGGATTTGACATAGAGGCGGAGCTTAGGTGATAACGTCAAAACATGGCGCTTCAAAAAAAAAAAAAAAATACAGGTTAGATGAAATATTTGAAATTTTTTTGAGTTTATAATCACAATGTTAGTTTCGAAGGAAAGTGCGTAGCGATATGTAGGTGAAAACTTACTCCAGAGAAAATACAGAGAAGTTGATAGGTTGGAAAGATGTCTGGTTTCGTCAACTTTACTTCTTTTTGTCTATCTATTTCTCATTTCAGAGAAAAACCTCTTAAAATTAATGGAGAGTTTACAGAACAAGCATTTTGCATTTGTTCATGTGCTGCTGGGCTAGATGGAAAGTGCAAACACAATGTCAATATCACAATGTCAATATCACCTTAAATCCTACTTTTAAGACTTCCGCCGAAAGATTTTCTTTATAAAATTTAGTTTAGTCTCTTTCTGTGAAAAAGTCTTGGTTAAATCCTGCTTGGTTTGATGGAGGTTATTTTTTGATATCTAGTATCAGATTTAACATCTCGATTAATTCCACTTTGTGTGCATGTTCGGTCTGCTTTCAAATTTCTTTCCTTCTTATACAGTAATAATACATTACTTCGAATTGATTGAATTTTATAATTTGTCAAATTGAAACCATTCGGAATTAAATATATGAATATCCTGAGTTATCTATTTATTTAGGTTGAATAATTTTTGATAACAAAAATCGTCAAAGCCATTCTTGAAGAGCTGGCTATGTGGTTTTATGGTCAAGAAATGTACATTTAAGCCACGCAGGTAATTTAGAAATATATCATATCATTCCTTCTTATAATAGCAGATCGCTGTTTCGATTGTTTACTTATTAGTAGTGAGAACAAGCATCACTGTCTTCACCTATTGAGACAATAATAATAATAATAATAATAATAGTAATAATAATAATAATAATAATAATAATCTTATAAACCAGAAACCAATTATTATCAAAACGAAAGAACAATCCAAATTCACAGACTATACGTTTTTTGATCGTTTCATTAATTTATCAAATACGAATTTTTCAGTTGAGGAATTACATTTGTTACAGAAAGGTTTTAAACATAATATTCAGACTGCTCATTCCATTCCCAAATGTAATATTAGAGTGAATCCGAACTAAATTCTCAAAAACGCAAGTTCTGCATTAAAACATCAAAGCAGCTAATATTATAAAGAAACAATCTCTAGGTTTTAAATATAATCATTCCAGAAACTTGCCATTATAAATCATAAAAAATAAAAAATCGGAATTAAATAGAACCTATATTTACAAAATGCTGAATAAAGGTAATACGGTAGTAGCGTTAAATCAAGAAACCTATTTAACTCCAAAACTAAAGATTCTTTAAAAGCTCTGCAATTATAGCAATTTACAATAAAGATCCAACACACGAAAATTTCGAAAATAATCAAAATGCAATTAATGAATCAAAAGTCAATTAATTAGTGGATGGTGATATAAGAAAGTTAGTATAACTAATCACAAGCGCAATCAGTTATAATTCTTAATTAAATTTACACAAAAATGGTTATCATCAGACCATAGTTTCCATATATAACAGCTTCCAGCCGTTATTATCAAAATTTCTGATTGACGTAATTAAGAAATATCGAAATTTGGAACCACAAGTACGCATTAAAAATCAAACGATTGATCAAAAACATTCAAAATTATTGTATTACTCACAATTCAAAAATTATTTTCCTTTGATGTGAAAACAATCTGTTCCTAGCACTCCGCCTAATGAAACGTAAATTTAATCAAAAATTTTCCTTATTTCATAATGTTCACCACTTATACAGTCAGATATTACTCATTTAACTGGAATTCGGTTTAGACACAAATTATTTCCGTTCAAACAACGTGTTATAGTAATGAGAGGTTTGATTATGGAAACCGTTAAGCCTCTGTTAATCAGAATATTTAGGAGTAATTTAAGAGAAAAACTATTATGAAACCACTTCAAGCAAGTAAAATACTTTCTTATTGGTAAGATAATCGGTTTGATGGACGGTCATTGTTTTTGCTACCTGGTACAAATAGACAATTGGATAATTTTCATTACTTAATATTAATTCCATATACACCTCGTATATAAATTTTCTCTAGAAACTGAAATGAATAAATTCCTATTGAAAGTCTCGGTGGGTAGTGTAGGTTTGTTTTGGGTGGTCTGTTGCAGGATTCTGTTGGGGCGGGTATGTGTGCGGCGTATGAGGAATCATCCGACCATCTTTATGATGCTCACATATCGCGCGCAACCAAGGGAGGTGACATATAGTAGATAATCATGACCACATAACAAAAAACCGAATACCAATACCCAGCGAATCAAACATCACTATCAATGACAGCATAATAAAATCACGCACTTGCACAAACTGGTCAAGATATTCGACGCATCATAATCAGAGCAAGAAATGGTCGCAGGTCCCGGTAACATATCGCAGGACACGATGATCATTCACACTCTGGAGATCGGACCCACATCGACTATATTCTAGCGAGAGTCGGCTATTACTGGAATGGCCCGACGCTAGTACCCACACGCAGATTCCGGAACTATATAAAGTGTATAGACGCAGGCGCACGAGCCGGTAGAACAACAGACTACTTTCTATAGATTGCGATACAAACTGACACCAAGCGTGCACTGCCATGGACTCTATTACGCATTGTTCATCACAACCCACTTACACGTATTCGAGAAGCGCGGCACGTAACACGTCCATGTAAAAGAGGACGGGGCCCAGGCGTAGTGCGTGCACATTATTCAGTAGTATGACTAGGTGTAACACACTATAGGATTGAAAACGCACGAAGGTACAACTTAGCATTAGGAAGTCCCACTTAAATTACACGTGAGATATGTCGCGATCAATGCATGAGGTATAATGTTCGGCTGACCTTAGGATAGAGGAGTCGCATCCGTGAATTCAAACCCGTATTGACACAAGTCAGTGCTTGCAGGATGAATAATACGCATGAAGAGCCCATCGACTAAGATGAATAGCCAGTTAGGCGCCAGCGATCAGAGAGGATAATTGGTGGCGCAAAAACAAACTTCTTGTAGCGAAGGATGTCTGCCATTCATACGAGCGGTACTGACAGTATTACATTCTGTTGTGACAGCAAAGGAAATGTTAGCATAGCAGGCCGCACCTCCCCCTTATATACGGGACTCCGCTAGTCGCGTAGAGCAGTCGACATGGGATGAAAAGGTCGACGATAGCGAGTATGATAGTACAACGTTCTCAGTACATAGCTAGCGACTAGCCCATTTTATCATCTAGAGCTTGTCGACAGTATCCCACGACCGAACAGATGCAATGCGATATACAAAGTAAGTAATTATGAATATAAGAGGCTCAAACAGATCGTCTCGCTGAAAACGCTACCGCAGAGGCTTCGATGCTTTGATATCAAGATGCAAGAGCTCCTAGGCACCTCGTTACTGGTAATGGATTATGTGCTAGTCCTATCATAGTGTACTCGGAATTCAGTGAAGGAGGCGCGGGGGGTTACTAGAATTTAACTATTACCAGAAAAATCAACAAACACTAATTTCAATTTTTTTCATAAACCATCTCATACAGATCATTACAATTCATATACACAGTCACTACACCTTTTTCACATAAATTATCGTCTTAATCATAGTATTATTTCATAACTTTTCAAATTTCCCGTTGTCCGGAAGCTAATTTTCGAAGGAATTGCATATAATTAAACAATGGCAAATAAATTAATGGTTATTCCCCTAAAATATGATTGGACAGCCTCAGTTCCAGAGGAAAAAATACAAAATGCATTTAGAAATTACCCACTTATATCGCAAAAAAGTAGAGATTTATGCAGTTTAACAACTTGGGCAAGAACTTCCCGAAAACTGAAATTGTTTTTCAAAAACAAAATTTCAAAATTTCATATAAAACCAATAATGCAATTGGAAAATTGATTAAAAACAACAAATCAAAAAATTTGCAGTAGAGATGAACGTACTGTGTTTATAAAACTCGCTGTAACGATTGTGAAAAATCTCTATATAGGACGTACAAGTAGGGAAATTTTTCAAACTCGAATCACGAACACCACGTAGCTATATTAAAGCAGAAAACTGATTCAGATTATGCGTGTCATGCTTTATTCACGAAACCATTACCTTTAATCAACAATTATAATACTATTACAATTTGAAAATAGTCTCCATCAAACCAACTGTTGGGAAATCCCTATTATCAAAATAAATATAAAAATTTCCGGACATTTGTCAATGTAGGTACTACTAATAAGCTAGAATGAATTGGCTTATTGTGGTTTAGTTTCCTCTAAGATACCCCTCCTGTTATGGCTTCAATTTTCGTTGAATAGATTGTTTTGTAATACCATAGTTAGTAATCGAAGATGAAGTCATGTTATGACGTAAAACGCGTTTTTGATCAATCAGATTTATTTTTAAAACCTGTTGAAGTTAGTTTTTTATTTCTTTATAAAGTTATGAATAATAATAATAATAATAATAATAATAATAAATGAATTTATTCCCAACAGGTTTACACCCAATTACAGAGAAAAATAATAATGATAATAGAAATATAAATACAAATAGATGCATAATAGACTCTTATGCTAACAAATAAGAAAATTATTAGAATTCTATCAAAACCATAAGCAAATAATATTCAATTCATAATCCCATGTACACAACAAAAATAAATTTAAAAACAAAAACATCATGATACCTCCGTTCGCTGTTCTAAATGGCATGCCAAAATCACTGATGTCGCATCAAAATATATATCACATCGATTACAACACCTATAATAAACAATACAAGTTATACTTTATAAATTAAATGACGATATAATTTTTCTATTTATTTTCACAGTATATTTAATCCAGGAATTTATGGCTTGAGGCAAACATCTCATCAAACTATAACAGCAAGATAGTGATCGAAAAATGGAACAAATAACATTGGTTTGTATTATTATATATTAGGTATTTTAAATCAATACAATACTCTAGTCAACCAGTGCTTTTCTGTTCAACTTTTTTCAGCAGTCTCGGGTAAATATGAACAAGGTGTCATTCGTTTTGGAATAGCATGTAGATAATTCATGAAAATTATGAAAGGTATAAAAAATTTACGAAAAAAAATGGTTTGGTTTTTTGCAAATAACAAGTCAACCGTTGAATAGAAATTATTTTTCAAAATTAATATATCCTATCGTTTCAAAAACTGGTATTATAAACAAATGTGTTGGTTATAAGAGAATTTAAATTTTTTTTAATGCTTAAATGAAGATTTTAATTTTGCAACTACGTAAACTGTTGGTAACAAACCAAAAAAATGAAAAATGTTTCAACAAGGATTTATTCCGAAACCTTACAAGAAAAGCTTCAAGAAAAGAGAGAAATCTCAGAAGTTTAACAATTATCACACTTAAAATGTTCAAGCAACAATTAATTATTAAGTAATTATTGCTTAACTAATTGAAAAATCGGGGAAAATTTTTCTGCCGACAGATTATTGTTCATTTGCCTATACAGTAAGTGCCTGTACTTTTTAATTTCTTAATTTTCATATAAAATATCATTAAATAGTTGTATTTGTTAAAATGTTCCAAATGGGCTTGACATGCACAAGCCAGAGAAACCGTTTTCGGCTGTGTTTTACCTCTCTGGGAAAATCATTACTATTATTCCTACGGTTCCGGGTGCTAGGACTATCTCATAGGAAATTTCCTCCTCCTTTTGAATTTTTTTTTAGATTCCAAAAATCTCAATTTCTTTTAGAGACATTTGCAAAAGACCGAACCCCCCTTTTTTCAGTAAATTGTTAATTAACTTTTACAATTTTTGCGAGGGGAACTTTATTCTTTTCAGAAGTTATCCGCATACAATTCCAAAAAAAAGGCATTTTGCACATTCTTTTCCGAGACTGCTGAAAACAGTTTGTTGACTAGACTACAATACGTTCTTCTATAAATTCTTATAATACCACACACCACGATTTGATTTGTTCGTCGCAAGCAAAACTGGAAATTACAGAGTACTCTAATTGAGTCAGCTAACATATTCCTATCATCAATCTGCCCCCAGAAGCCTTTTTCCGTTTGAATTGGCATAACATATCATAGGTCTAAGATGCATGGATTTGTAGATGAGTAATTACTCACTGAAGTTAGATTAGAAACAGTTACATAATGTAAATATATGCACGAACTACTAAGTGACATCGTTGTCATTGATAGTTTAGTGGTGTGTTCAATGTTCATGTAGCAGCAGCCCTATGCAGATGGAATGGTAATCTACGTACGGCCCTTCGGGCGTTTCAATCGAAGACTGACGGTTAGGCTTAAGCATCGATTACTAAATCAATGCTTCTACCACATTATTAATAGATGCTAAAGGTAATTACTTGCTACAATTGATACTTGAGCGCATCGATGTTTCGTTGAGAATTCATGGCTGATGAATTAGATAATTGATAATTTGTGCTGTGGGTTGAATAACTAAGTACTATTTTAATGCTATTTCATTATATTTTTATGTATTATGTAATACTTCATGAATATATATTATATTATTTTAATTTATCTTTTCATTGTTTCTCATTTGGTGAAATGTTTCATAATTGCTTTTTATTTTTATAATCTCCTTTGGTAAGAACTCTTTCGAATATTTTTTATTTCAGGGAAAATTAAAGAGGACTTATATTTCGAAAAATATAAACATATTAAACTGCCGAACAACCCAGGTTGATCTAGGAATATTCTTAGGGAGCAAGATGGGTATAACAATTCGCCAAATGTTATATGCAAAATTTGCAAGTGAATATTGGTTCATCATCCTCATCATCTAGGCCAGCTCTGTAGCAATGTGCCCAATTTTGACATATGAAGGGCACAACAGTACAAGCTAGAAAGATTTTCGATGTCTTTATCGCTTAATGATCTGCCAGTTTCCATCACTATCCTCTTTGTTAAAACACTTCTTTTATTCTATTTAACCTTCTTCTTCTTCAACTATAATTGTCTGACTTCTCTTCTTTTTTGTTGGTTCTCTTCCACGATCATATTTTTTTTATGGTCATGAAGTAAGTATAGCTCCTTTTCCTTGTTTTTGAGCCACTCGTGAATTTTTTGCTGAAAGAGTCAATATTTGCTGTGAACGGGCACAAAATTCGGATTATTATGAAGTAGTTGGTCATCTGTCTATTTTTGTATTATAAGGCCAAGTACAACAATAAAGGTATGAACTTATATATCAAAATTTTGAAATTATCATCAACATATTTTCTCAAATATTGCGCCTATTATCAAACTGCAGCAAACTAATTTGATAGTATAAAACAGGAAATTAGAGAAAATCTTCGCAAAATTCCTCAGATAGCTTATAATCAACAGAATATATATATATATATATATATATATATATATATATATATATATATATATATATATATATATATATATATATATATATATATATATATATATATATATATATATATATATATATATATATATATATATATATCGATACCTTTTTGCCAAAGTAACGTAAGTAACATTTTCATCATTTTAGAGGAAACGTATTTTTTCGATAAGCAATAACTAGACACTGATACAGACTGAAAATCAACTGTAATGTATTACTGGGGGGTTAACATGAATAAAAACAATGTTGTTTGAAGAATATTTTCACTTCAAGTATTTTATTTTGTACGTTTTTTTCGCAGCCAAATAAAATTTCAACAAAATTATAAATTGTAACGTAAATGCACACTTACTTCACTTTGCTGGGAAGTTGTCCAAACTTACAGCATTTCGGAGGTACAATGAAAAATTTTAGAAATGTAAAAAATAATTAATAATAATATGAATATTATTTATATTTATTAATGAAAGAATATAAAATCAACTAAATGCAATGATTCTTATCATAAAATTAACATTCATGCAATCTTAAATTTAATCTTGTTCATTATTTTCGTCCAGACCATCATCCTCATCTGTCTCGGCTAACTCGTCTCTTATATAATTTTTGCATTTTAGTTTTAAGTACTCGTTGTGAAATCTGACAGGAATGACATTTTTCTTGCACAACTCTTCCAAATTTTTCTTTTTAAGCTCAGAGATAGGAAGCATCTGTTTATAAATTATTTCTGGTTCTGAAATATTGTGCTGCTGTCGTCTTTTACCAAAAAGAACATTAATTTTCTCAATAAAATGTTGTTATTGTGAAATTATTAGAAGCTGAGGAATAAAATGCAGTACTTGTTATTTTTAATTGTTTGAAAGAAAACTTGAAAAGAAATAGCATGAATAAATAAAAATTAGAAATCTTACCACCTTGATTGTTTATTTCGACGCATAGATCGTACTCATCATTGTTACCGTAGTTATATTTAATTTTGAAACTTGATGTTGCATTTTGGGAATAGGCGTGCTTGATCTTAGTTATTTTTAAATTGGTTTTACTGGAAATTAATTCCTCGCCTAATTCGTATTGCTTTCGAAAGCCGCACAAATCTTCATAGTGCGAGAATTCATAATCATTATTTCATCTAGAAGTAAACGAAATGCATCATTTAGCTTTTATTAGAAAAAATATCACCTGTTATAAAGAAAGTGATATTTCCAATTAAGTAGTATTAGAAATGTGCAATTTCAACTAAGACCCTATGTTATTATTGATATATATATTCAAAATAAAATAACAGAATAAATAATAATCCAGACTTAAAACTTAAAACAAGATTGAGGTTGGAAACAAGAATCTTAGAATCTTAAAAATAAAAGGAATCATCGAAACTAACGGAAACCAATTAATGGTCATACAATAATCTCACTTTATTTACTTGTTTTAATAAAAATAAACAAATTTTCAATTGTTTTACTTACCAAATTATATAGTTTCTGTCACAGTAGCACACACGTGTCTTGAACTTAATATGTAAACAAACCGCCAAACAGTAACGTAAGTTGCACACGTTAACCAGAATTTACGTTACTCTGGTGGTAACATCCATGTAACTAAGATACTAAGGTGGCATAGTTTGTGAGTTACGTTAGATTTCGAGGTTATTTGAATAAAATAATGTCAGATACGTTTTAATACAAACAATTAATTGGCGGTAAAAACCAAGACTAGACTTACTATTATTTGTCAGTAATATCCCTAATCTAGAGTTACTCACGACAGACTAGAAAACTCATTTTCTGCAAATATGTCACTTACGTTACTTTGGCAAAAAGGTATCGATATATATATATATATATATATATATATATATATATATATATATATATATATATATATATAAATATATATTAATATATATACTCATATATATGTATATATATATATATATATATATATATATATATATATATATATATATATATATATATATATATATATATATATATATATATATATATATATAGGGGATATCGGGGCTGGTTGGACATAGGGGCACAGTGGTCACTTCCTAATAATTTTTCAATTTATAGTACGATAGCGCTGTCATCTAAAGGTGAGGCCAAAAACGGTTAGGGATCGCAGCGACTGACTGAATACAGAAATGAACGCGATGTCTTCGCATAATTCGATAAACCTAGTCCGTGTGTTTGTGTGAAAAAAAACAAGTGTAAGTTCGAATAATAACTTTTCCAGGAATT